>PITA01024431.1:0-26279 GCA_004023965.1 Spilogale gracilis
TGATATCTTCTAATTTAATGTTGACATTAAGTTAGTGTTGACAGATATGACCGAAAAGTTTATCTTCAACTTGGGAACTCAGTTCTCTCAGTTTTTAGGGTTGATTTGATTTTTCTTTGCAGATAATCAGATCATCTCCAAATAAAGACAACTTTCTCTTTTTCCCTCCAGTCTTATAATAATGTATATTATGTTTATTTAATAATAAATAATTTAATACTCTATTATATTTATTTAATAATTTATTGTATATATTTAATAATTTTATTTTATTTATTTACTATTTAATAATGTATTATATTATATATTTATATATAATGTTATATTTATATATATATTTTACATTTGTCAGGATCCATAGCATGAGGTAGTATCTTTGACTTGTACTGTCTTCATAGGAATGCATAAAAGATTTCTCTTTTCTACTATCCTGTATGCTTCAGTTTGGGATATATAACATCAAAAATCAATTGAACACTTTCTTCTACTTCTGGCTTTGAGAGTATTTATCATAATCAGATGTGAAACTTCATCACATACATTTTTGGCATCTTTTAAATTTATGTGGGTTTTCCCCCCCTTTTAATTCATTTATGTGTTGAAATACACTGATAGATATTCTAATATTAAGCTACTCTTGCTTTTTTGGAATAAATTCTTTGTGATGATGATTTAAAAAATAGTCTGTTAACTTTTTTTACATGATACTTTTCTGAGGTTTTTCTCATTTATGTTCCTAAGGAATCAGCTCTGTATTTTTCTTTTCTGGGCATAAGATTTGGAATCAAGATTTTATTAGCCTTATAAAAATGAATTGTGTGGCTGCTTCTCTTATTCTATCATGTGTAAAAAAAACATTTAATATGGGCTTATTTCAGGGAAGGACTGATTAAAAATCAATTTCTTCTTGCATTTATTTTGGTATTTCATATGATTTCAGAAATCTACCCATTCCTTTTAGATTCTGAAATTGCAGTTGATAGTTTATAATATTCTTTAAAAAATGTGTATTCACTGAAAAAATGTTTATTACATGTTATTGAGCACTTAACTGTATTCTAGACAGTATAGTTGTTGGGGACACAGCAACAAACAAGTAGATAGAAGTCCCTAGCCTCATGGGACTTACACTTACAAAGGAGGTGACGTTATTAGATCTTTGTTTATGGTCCCAATTTAGTCAGTCTCTTACTCATTGTAGCCCTTCCTTAAAAATCTCACCACATTACGTAGGGGCATGTGGAGGTTATTGATCATTTCAAGAATGACTTTTGGTTTTGTTTACTTCTCTTTTTGCTATGCATATAGACACTTCATTGTTTCTGCCCTTCTCTGTAATATCAATCTTACCTTTTGTTTCTTGGGTTATACTATTATTTTCTCATTACTTAAATAGCTGATGGGTATAACGTTTAAGTTATTGCCTGGGGAGACTCACTGCACCTTGCCCCTTCCCTCCTCTCAGTGTCTTTTCTTTTGCTACGTGTGCTTCAGATCCCTGCTCACCAGTGGGCTTGGAGCACCCTGGCCTCAGGAGACTGAAGTGTGGGTCATGTGCTGGGGCATGACTAGAACGTGCCTTCTTTCCTAATATTGCTTCATGAGTTTGTCATGGTTTCTGCCTTTGGAAACCCATTCGGTGGAGTTTTTGGGATTTTATTTCTGAGTCCTCCTCCTAAGTAGTAGAAGAGATGCTTTACCCCTGTCAGGAGTTTCAGTTGGGGTGGAGGGCTGGCTGACAGCAGGCACTTTAACAGTGACATTTAGAACGTCACAAGTATGGAGTCCCCATGAGGAGAGCTGCTAATGAAAGACCAGGGCCATTTTTACAGACTTGTGTTTTCGCATTCAGCCTTCTCACTGTGTGGTCTAAAACCCTTATTCTAAGAAGTTTTATTCTCTCCAACAGCAAATCTTCTATGTATTATTCTGCTTTATTTTTATAAACCTCTAGTGTGCATATATCCATCCCTTTTAAAATAGTAATTTTTGCTTATCTGTCTCCCATCCACATGTAGAAATACTTAGAGGGCTAGACCCTGGCTTTTTCATCTTTGTGTTTCCCATTGTAATGTGCATACATAGTAGGTGCCAAAAAAAAAAAAAGTTGAGTTTTTTTTATTTTTTATTTTTTTAAAGATTTTATTTATTTGACAGAGAGAAACACAGCCAGAGAGGGAACACAAGCAGGGGGAGTGAGAGAGGGAGAAGCAGGCCTCCCGCCAAGCGGGGAGAAAGTTGAGGCTTATTAAACTAAATATTGCCAAATACTAATTGTACAAAAAGTGGCTTCTTGATATTGGATAGCCAAGAATAAAATTCGCGTATATATGAAAGTGCTTTGTGAACTACCAGATGTGATCATGAGCAAGTTACTGAACTTTTCTGTATTTTAGCTTTCTTGTAAAATGCTTGTAAAACCTTTTATGATGTTCAGAGGATGAGATGAGACAGGTAAAATACTGTTTCAGTTGGAGCAATAGAGGAATGCAGAAGCTGTGGACACCCAGAAGCAAGAAAAAGGATGAGGTTCCAGAAAAGGTAACGCAGATACAGTGGGAGTGCCCAAAGAGTGCCTAGCAGCCAGACCCACCTTCTGGCCAAGGCCACCTCCTCCTCTACTGGCCAATCCAGGAGGCAGCGGAACTTCCTCTGCCAGGACCGTCACATTAGGAATGCTACTACCTCCGAAGCCCATGATTCCTGTCTCTCTTTCTCTCTCAAGATTGTATTTATTTATTTGAGAGAGAGGGAAAGAGATAAAAAGCATGAGGCAGAGTCTGGGAACACAGGGGAGGGGAATGAGCAGAGCGGGAGGGAGAAAGAAGGTGAAAGAATTTCAAGCAAACTCGTGCTGTTGAGGGGCTGTATTGCTGGATCCTGGGATCATGATCTGAGCAGCTGAAACCAAGAGTGGGACATTTAACCAGCTGAGCCACCCTGGTGCCTTGATTCCCGTCTCTTTCCATGCTTTATTTTTATTTTATATTTTAACAACTTTGTTGAGGTGTAATTTACATCCCATAAAATCCTCTGCTTTATTGAAGATTCTTAAGTATCTCCCTGACAACACTGTTATAGTAACATAGAGTTAGTTTTATAGGTGAAGAGCCTTACTTTTTTAAAAATGGGTGTGCTTTTCTGCCACTGGAAATTGTGAATTATAAATTTTTTTATGGAGTTTTTAACTTCAGATTCTTATTCTCCTGCCATTTTCAATTTTTCTTTTGTTTTTAAAATTCTTTTCTCCTTGCCATTTTAATGTTAAGTAAAAAGTGAGGGGTTTCTTTTTTTGTTTTAATTTTTAAAATTACAGTTTTTCAGGTGTCCAACATAGTTATTTGACAAGTCTGTTATTCTGGGCTTACCATCTGTCACCATACAATGCTGTTACGCTACCCTTGGCTCTATTCCTTATGCTGTACCTTTCATTCCCATGACTGATTCATTTCATAACTGGAAGCTTCTATCTCCCACTCCCCTTCACCCATTTCTCCATTCCCCACCCACTGCCTCCCTTCTGCTAATCACCAGTTTGTAAAAGTGACACAGTTTGACTGAATGGCTACTCATGCCTCACCTTGACTCACCCTTAACCATATTAAACTAAACTTTTTAATGTTCCAAAAGTTCTTTTGTGTGGTACTCATGGAATTTTTAGAAACTGATCATTTAACAAGCACTATATAATTTTCAGTTGTTTCCTTGCATTCTTATTTATCTTTACATTCTTGAAGTAGTAGACCATTTCCACAATTACCCTGTGAAGGCCAGTGAGGAGATGATTAACACTTGGAAGAGGATTGGGTGAACCCCGATGTTGATTTAAAGGTCCCAAGTTCACATCTCTTACATTGCTGTTCATACTTTTAGGCTTTTCCTGTCCTGTGTGTTCTCATCTGATCCTTCCAGAACTCCTCTCCTCTACGAATGGCAGATAAAGTTCCCGTTTTACAGATAAGGAAACTGAAACCTACTTTATTTTTTTTTTTTTAAAGATTTTTTATTTATTTGACAGAGAGAAACACAGCCAGAGAGGGAACACAAGCAGGGGGAGTGAGAGAGGGAGAAGCAGGCTTCCCGCCGAGCAGGAAGCCCGATGTGGGACTCGATCCCGTCTCCAGGATCATGACCTGAGCCGAAGGCAGTCGCTTAACCAACTGAGCCACCCAGGCGCCCCTGAAACCTACTTTAGTGACTTCTCCTATATAGCTCCCAGACAGTGGATTTGAAGGGCTCTGATTTTAATCCTAATGTAAATTATGGATTGAGTATATTTTCCTATGTTGTTGTTCTAGTTCTTAATTAAAAGAAGAAATAAAGTTTTTTAATTGTCAAAAGTAACTCACTAAGTATTCACTGATTTTCTGGTGTGTGCCTAGAAGAAAGAAATTATCTTTGTGAGGAAACCAGCTGGTTTTGGGGAATAAAAGAAGTCTTGACCCTGCTGGTAAAGGAACCTCTTATTAATTCTCTTTAATTACCCCCAACCCTTTTTTCTTCCCCTTCTGGAAGTTTTCTGATTTTGATTAATGCTGAGAGTTTAAATGAATGCTCCTAGCATTCTCTAGCTAAACTGTGCCTTTAAAGTGTGCCGAGTTTGCCATTTGCTATCTGTGCTGATAGTAACTGAGGTGGATGGCCCGGGTGGTGGAGGGACGAGCATACTGATGATTACTAAGGAGCTTTTGAGATATCCTTCATGACTGTGTGTACGGTTTACTTGATCCTAGGAAAGGTAATGATTTTGTTCTTATTGCTAAATATAAGACTTAGCTATCGAAGATTTTCTCTGAGATCTGTATTTTATTTTTTTTTGAGATATCTGTATTATAAATTAAGATTTATAAAATGTTTAGTTGAAATTCTGGCATAATTTTGATTGCTTTTTATGTTACATGCTTCTTAAATATAACTTAAAGTACAGTTTTGGATTTAAATTTTGGAGCGTTAATATGCTTTGAATACAGCCAAATGCTCATTGTAAGATTAAATGGATTTAGATTTACCTTTAATTGTCTTTCAGCTAATCATTTACAAACTGTTACACTGAGGGAAACAGGATAAAGACACTCCATATTGTTAAAAGGTAAAAACAGCAACAGTATTAACTGCAGCAATAACAAAAATTCTTCCTGAGGTGTGATGAAAAAAAGTAACAACATTTATTGTATTACAATTTTAATTATTGCTTGATTTTTCTTTAAAAAACAAAACTAAACTGGGCGCCTGGATGACCCATTTCATTAAGCATCGGCCTTTGGCCTTCGTTTGACGCAGGATTTCCAGGATCTACTCTTGCATTGGGCTCCCCACTCAGTGAGGAGTCTGCTTCTTCCTCTGGCCCAACCCTGCTCCTGTTCTCTCTCTCTCTCTCTGTCTCCTGCTCTCTCTCTCTTTGTATCTCTCTCTCTCAAATAAATATAATCTTTTTTAAAAAGCAAACAAAACAGGACTTCTAAATATTTATGTAAAAACCTTTTATGTTTCAAAATCTTGTGAAGCATCAGTACTAATGATGAATAATGGTATATTTTAGTTTGGGGGCCATTCTGGTCTTTATGTTAAAATTTTTAAGATCTAAAACATCTTGTTATACAAATAGAAAAATTCACATGACTTTTTTAATATAAACTAAGGCAAGTTACACAATCACTGAAGATTTTTTTATGTAAATTAAGTCAAGTAACATAATGACTAAGGAAACATGAGTATCTTTATCCCTGTGTATTCACATCTAGAAGTTAATATATGCCAAATTATTATTTTTTTTTACTAACTCGGTATGATACATTTAGAATCCAATAATAAAGTTGATTTTAATTTAGATAACTTCTGGTCCTTGAAAGGATCTTTCTAAATAACCTTCATAAGGCAACAATAGGCATATTATATGTGTTTCTGCTAATGAGTTTTGGGAAAAATTTGTTTCGTGGTTGAAGTTGATAGCTGAAAAATATTTCCAACTAGAAAAAAAACCTACATGTCTCATTTATGTTTAGTAACTATGAAAATTTATAAGTGTATATGACTTTTAATTCTTATTGAGTTCAGCATGCTGTGTAAAATAGATGCTCAAATTAGACAGAGTGCTAGACTGAATAAGTTTATCCACTTTGAAAATAAGTTTTTCAGGATTGACTATTTCTTAGACTTTTTTCCAGCTAGTTTCTTTCCAGAAATTCCCCTGATATTCTTCCCTCTACCAAGATTCGTTTCTGTTGCTGTTTTGTGTGATACTTGCTCTCTCCAGTAGTGCCTCAGATTATCTTGTCGATTTTTATATTTGGTAAATGGGATTTAGGGGTGGGGAAAGAATGAATGCAAGAAGTCTGTCAATGAATTTTTAAATGTTGTTTTTTAATCTAAAAGGTTGCCTTGATTTTAATTTTATTAAAATTATTCAGGCTGGCTAAGAGGACATAAGAATGTTGTGACCTCTTATCAAGTTGGGCTTCTGGCTTGCTATAGAGTTACAAAGAAATGTTTTCTAGTCCTTAAAATCCACCTTACTATAGTTAAACATTTAGAATGGATTGTATATTTATTGATATCATAATCCCCATCTTTTATACATTATGTGTTCACCGTACAAAATTAGCATTAAGATTTTTCTATAGCCAATTGGGAAGCCTTTTTTTTTTAAAGATTTATTTATTTATTTTAGAGAGAGCAAGAGAAGCATGTGCATGTATGAGTGGGGAGAGGGTCACAGAGAGAGGGAGAGAGAATCCCCAAGCAGACTCTCTGTTGAGCATGGAGCCCATCACGGGGCTTGATTGTAAGACTCTGAGATCAAGACCTGAGCTGAAATCAAGAGCTGGTGGCTTAACCAACTGAGCCACCCAAGCGTTATTTATATGATCATACCTGAGAGGCCCCAGAACTGGTATTACCCCCAATTAGCATAATGGTATGAAGGATCAAATATGTGTATAGAATGAAAATTTTTAAATATTGTTTGTTTTTGAGAAACAGGCTATTATGAATTATAGTAAATGCTACATAGTTTAAAATTTTTAAATTCATGCTCTTATTCTTGGGTAGAATATACTAGTAGGTTTTTTTGGTAATTTCTTTAGAAATTTAAAGCTTTTCAAATATTCTCACATTTTTTCTTTTAAAGATTTTATTTATTTTGAGAGAAAGATAGCAGGAGAGAGGGACAGAGGCAGAGGGAGAGAGAGAATATCAAACAGATTCCATGCTTAGAACAGAGCCCCACATGGGGCTCAGTCTCACAACCCTGAGATCTTAACTTGAACTGAAATCAAGAGTTCGATGCTTAACCGACTGAGCCACCCAGGTGCCCCTCAAATTTTTTAGTGTAAATTTTTAGAACTAGTTAAAGTTCAGAAACAAATCTGTTCTGATAGTTTCTTTTCCTGTTTTAAAGACTATGATTTCTTTTCCATAGTTTAGTAATATTTCCTTACATATTTTGGATATTTCTGGGACGTCTTCTTGGGTTAGTTGGTTAAGCATCTGCCTTCGGCTCAGGTCATGTTTCCAGGGTCCAGGGATTGAGCCCTGCATCAGACTCCAGGGAGTTTGCTTCTCCCTCTCCCTTTGTCTTCCTCTGCCTCACTTGTGCTCTCTCTCTCTCAAATAAATACATAAAACCTTAAAAAAAAAAGTTTATATTTTGAATATTTGCAAGTAGTCATTTAGATATTTGTAAACTTTATATGATCAGATTTACTTTTGGATTGTTATAAGTTTTATTTATTTTTATGAAATAAAGTTTTATTCTGAATATATTAAATGACTTAATAGAGTTCTAATTCAGGAGCAATTTTTATCTACTTGGCCTATATTTTATATATTCTATAGCTACTCAGTGTTGGAGGCTAGAAACCAGTAATCTATATGGTCAGGATTTCTGTAGGTGTTGATCATTACTCAACAAAATATATAATTTTGATTTAAGATTCTATTTTCTAGTAATGAAAAGTGTTAGAGGATATTTAGATTAAAAAATCATAAAGAATTTTTTCCTCAATGTTTATGGTTAGAATATGCTAATGTGTTTCTGTCTTAATTTGGAGTCAAAATTTAAAACATTTTTTAAAGGTAATATTTTTGTTATTGATATAGAGCATGATTATAATTTACAATGAAATACATTTTAAAACTTGATAAGAGACTGGTTTATATTTGGAAGTTGGATATTACTATGGCTAATTTATAATTTTTGTTTTTCAAAATATCTTAATATTTTTTATATGTCAGGATTCAGATACTTCAGAAATAGAAACCTTCCTACAGTGTTCTCATTTCTGCTCTTAATTCTAGAATGAGACCTAGGCTGTTGTAGTTAAAGTTGTTGATGTTGCCCCTGGCCTTACCGTGTCTCTATGGCCTTTCCAACATTCCTGTAGTGATGGAAAGGAAGTACACTTGCTTTATTGTCCCATCTTCCTATTCACCCATTGAATAGTCTGAAGTTGTTAAGAGGGACACACATATTTCACTTCCTATACCTGGGGACTGTACCTTTCTGTAGCTGCCCTCCTCAACAATCAAGTGTGTGACATTTATCCGGCTGTTGCAGATGTCTTGAATTTTCTTCCCTCTTCAGTATTTTTCATTATTTTGTATCTTATGTGAAAAACAGCCAATTGGAGCACTCTTTTATTTCTCTGTCGGAATTAGGCCATCTTACCTCCCCACGTATCATAGTAGAATCTGTTGCTGGTGACCCAACATGGTTAGTAGGTATTTTGATAGCTGTTTCTTCACCACCAAAAATGATTTGTCAGCACTTTCATCCTCAAATTCCTTTTCTCTAGTTTATGTGAACCCCAAGAGGTCCAAAATGCTCTTAAGGAACTGAAATTCTATTTTAAAGGCAACCCTCCTGAGTGCCTGGGTGTTGGTTGGGCATTTGCCTTTGGCTCAGGTCATGATCTCAGAGTACTGGGATAAAGTCCCACATCAGGCTCCCTGCTCAGCGAGGAGCTTGCTTTTCCCTGTCTCTCTGCCTACCATTCCCCCTGCTTGTGTTTGCACTCTCAAATAAATAAGATCTTTAAGAAAAATAAAATAAAGGAGACCTGAATAATTTGATGTAGAGAAATAAGTTGAATAGCTTGCTTGTAGCCTAACAGACCAGATTGTTAACTTCAGTTTTACAATTTGAGGGAATGACTGACTTTATTTCTTCATTAGATCAGTGTCCATTAAGGATTTTGTGTGTGTGTGTGTGTGTGTGTGTGTGTGTGTGTGTGTGTGTGTGTGTGTGAGATGCATGGACAGAATTCTGGGTCTTATTTTGGGGACACAGAGATATAACCCACGTTGTATTTCTTGGTTCAGTTGTCTGACAAATGCCATGATGCAGAGAGGCAGAGGGAATTATGGGATAGGAGAGAAGGGAAATCAAAACCAGACTGTACCAGAAAGAGTAGGAAATGTTTCTGAAGAAGCAATACTCAAAGTCTTGGGGGATGAGTAGGTGTTAGCTGAGAAATCTGGAACTGAAAGGCTTTTCTTCTAAGCAGAGGTTCAGAGCACAGAAGGAGTGGTGTGCTCAGGGAATTCCCCCAAGTTTGGAATAGCTGACCTTACGGGGCAGCTGGGCACCTGAGGGAATCATGTGAAGCAGATAGCAGCTCTGAGACCCCTTTTGGGGGGGGTTGTCTACAAGTTCAAGACCTTTTTTTTTTTTTTTTAAAGATTTTATTTATTTGACAGCGAGAAACACAGCAAGAGAGGGAACACAAGCAGGGGGAGTAAGAGAGGGAGAAGCAGGCTTCCCGCCGAGCAGGGAGCCCAATGTGGGGCTCGATCCCGGGTCCCTGGGATCATGACCTGAGCTGAAGGCAGTCGCTTAACCAACTGAGCCACCCAGGTGCCACCTCAAGACCATTTTTAAAACAATACTAAGATTTTGCTTTTTCCTCCTCATTCTATCAAGTGTATGGGGAGAATTTTCTGGAGGCTACATGATCTGTGATGACTTCATTGTTCTCATATTTAATGGGCTATACATTTAGGGTTCTTGTATTTGAAAAATTTCTCACATTAAATTGACATTTATAAAAGATTTTTTTAAAGATTTTATTTTTTAAGCAATCTGTACACCCAATGTGTGGCTTGAACTCACAACCCCAAGATCAAGAGTTGCAGGCTTCACTGACTGGCAAGCCAGGTGTTTCTCACTTTAAATTTCTAAAATGACAAATAGTGATAGGTCAGCCCATAAAAACAAGAGCTTTTCTGGGCCTCAATAATTAAGAGTGTAAAGGGGTCCTGAGATCCAAAATTCTGAGACTGCTCTTTAGAAGAGTTTGGATTTCATCTTGAGTGAGGTAGGGGGTGGACATAATTAGTATTCCTAGCATGGCTTGTGATGTGAAACAAAGTGTATGGGGAACAGAGAGACTAGTGAAACAGCTATTTCTGTAATTCAGGAGAGACGTGAGGGCTCAACCTACTTTTTGTTGAGATAGATGTGGTGGCGCATATAGAATTAAAGGAGGTAGACTCAGTCGTCCTGGGAAGGGGAGGGGTTGAATGGAGGAAGATGTCCAGCTCACTCTCAGGTTTCTGATGTGGGATTCTGGCAGCCAGTACTATTATAAGCTGAGTGGACATGTCATTTTCTTTTAGCATTTTAAAGGTAACATGTGTGTGTCTGCACACCCCTCCCACCCAACAAAGATGAGTGAATGAATGAATGGATGAATGATCCACTGTTTTGTGGCTTTCATTGCTTCGATGAAAAATAACTTGTAATTGAGATCAGTGCACTCCTCTATGCAATGTGTCGTTTTTCTCTCCTTTCAAGATTTTCTGGCTCTAGTTAGTTTTTAGCAGTTTGACTCTGATGTGCCCATGTGTCATGTTCTTTCTATATACCTCCTTAGTAGGATTTGCTTATCTTCTTGACTCCCTCCTAGATGCTTCCTTGATATAATCTGAATTTGGCCCTTGTACTCGGAGGGCAGAGAGAGACCATAGAGGCAGGTTATTCCAGTTGGCCAGGTGGCAGTTTTTTTTTTTTTAAAGATTTTATTTATTTGACAGAGAGAAACACAGCCAGAGAGGAACACAAGCAGGGGGAGTGAGAGAGGGAGAAGCAGGCTTCCCACCGAGCAGGGAGCCCGATGTGGGGCTCGATCCTGGGTCTCCGGGATCATGACCTGAGCCGAAGGCAGTCGTTTAACCAGCTGAGCCACCCAGGCGCCCCAGGTGGCAGTTTTAATAAGCAAAGGGAACTTACATATGAGTCTTGTATTGGGCAGCAGCAAGATGAGTAGATCGGTACCCACCTGCCAAATCTTAAAAGTTTATAAAGAGGCCTTAACTGGGTTCAGTCATGTATCCTGTTCAGTCACATCACAGTCTCTGGAGCAGAAAGGACAAGCAGAGACCACATTTCAAGGACAGGGAGGGAGGGAGGAGCCTCCCAGTGCCCAAGTCCAGCTCATGGGGCACTTGGCAGTCACATCTTTTTGATGACACTCCTCAACAATTACCAGACACCTTTCCCAAAATTTGAGGAATTTGGGTCAATATTTGGCCAGCTGTTTTTTCTCCTCCATTTGCGCACCCCTTTTTTCTGGGACAACCGTGGCAATTGTTACCCAATTATGTTAGACATTTTGATGTTCCACAGGTGCCTAGACTTCCCTTTGCAATCATTTATCTTTCTGTTCTTTAGATTGAATAATTGATATTGATCCATCTTTAATATGTCTTCAATATCTTCAACAAGTTTACTGACTTTTGTTTGTCATCTCCATTCTGCTGTTAATCCCACCCAGTTAAATTTTTTTTTTTTAAAGATCTTATTTATTTGACAGAGAGAAACACAGCGAGAGAGGGAACACAAGCAGGGGGAGTGAGAGAGGGAGAAGCAGGCTTCCCACGGGGCAGGGAGCCCGATGTGGGACTCGATCCTGGGTCTCCGGGATCACGACCTGAGCCGAAGGCAGTCGCTTAACCAACTGAGCCACCCAGGTGCCCCCACCCAGTTAAATTTTTATTTCCCATACTTTATTTTTCAGTTCCTGAATTTTCACTTGGCTCATTTAATGTTGTTGTTATTCAGTTTCATAATTTATATTTCTCTGCTGAGATTTTCTTTCAGTATTATGAACATTTTTGCTTTCTATACCCAAGTATTAGAATGACAGCTGCTTCAAAATGCTTGCTAATTAGAACATCTGGAACATCTTGGAGTTTTCCTTCATTGTCTTTTCTCTTGTGAGTAAGGCCCTGTTTCATGGTTCTTTTGTATCAAGTAATTTGGATCATATCCTGGACATTATAAATAAGTTGTGGGAACTCTCAATTCTGTGACATTTTGCCAAAAATAATTTTGTTTGTTTGTTTGGTTAAAACAGACACTTAATTTGGCTGCAAATTCTGTTTTTCCTGCAGTGAAGGCAGCTTAGGTCTCACCTCAGCTGGTCTTGCCCTGGCTGTGGTGCTTGGAGCCTATTTGTCCATCTGTGGTTAGGGCCATGTAGAGATCTCGGAGTAGTTTTGCTTATTCCCTCTCTCTAGCCCTCTCTTGCCTGGCATTCCGCTTTCATTTTATAGTTACTCTAGTTGTCCTGGAACCTGTTCTCTAGTTCTGAAACCCAATGAGACTATGGGTTTTGTACCAGAATTTTCATCATGCGCCTGGTACAGATGGGGGCCTTTGTCAGGCTTTGATCCGTAACAACTGAAAACTCATCTAGTGCAGTTCCTTCTTTCACACATGAACTCCCCTCCAGCGACTGCCTGCTTTCATCTGCTCTCCAGTGCCTTCAGAATACTGGTTTTTTTAAAATATGTCAATCTGAGCTTATAGTTTTGTGGTTTTTTGTGTGTGTTTTTTATGATTTTACGTATTTATTTGAGAGAGCAAGAGAGCAAAGGGGGAGAGTGAGAGGGAGAAGCAGACCTCCTGCTGAGCGGAGAGCCTGATGCGGGGATCCATCCCAGGACTCTGAGATCATGACCTGAGCTGAAGCAGGTGTTTAACTGAGTCAGTCAGGAACCCCCTGAATTTATAGTTTTTATCTGTAGGAGACTTGGTCCAAGAGGACCTACTTGGCCATCCCAGAAGTGGAATCATATTGTGTTGACATTATTAACAGAGAGAGAGAGATTGATTCTAGAAAGATAGCGTGATTCACTGAATTTAATTTTGGCCATGTTGAGTATGATGTTAGCCAATGTGGAGTTCTCCACTAAGTGGTTATGGAAGTGGGGCTCCTAGAGGTGAAGTGTGGGCTGCAGATACAGATTTAGAACTTTTGTAAGCATGCCGATGTGGACTGAGGGCATGAGAATGGATGAGCAAGGGAGGAGTGTTTTGAATGAGAGGATTGACCTGAAGTCATAACCCTGAATTCATAACCATGCTTAAGAGGCAGGCAGAGGAAGAGGAGCCCAGGAAGGAGATTAGAAATGTAAGTGCAGTAATTTGTAAAGTAAAGTTGTTAGAGAAACTAAGCAAGTGGTCAGCACTTCTTACCCTTGGATGCCGACCCAGCTGGTTTAGGATTCAGTTTCAGGATGTTTCCGGATTCTCTCTACAGTGTATGTGTGTACGAGTTTCCTGGGAAGTGGGTTTATAGCATTCATCAACTTTCCAAAAAGGTCTGTGATCCACAAAGAGTTAAACGTTGAAATGAACAGTATCAACGTTCAGAAAAATGAATGAGAGCCAACTGATGGCTTCGTTAGAGCAATTTCAGAGTGAAGGTGGAAAACCAATTGGTGCTCTCTGCAGAGTAAATCCGAGATGGAGAGGTAGCGATAGGGAGTGTAGCGTTTGCTTTCAGGAAGTCTGGATGATAAGATGAGGAGAGATTGCTTGATAGAGGGGAGTAAGATTAAGAAAAGCATAGCCTGGCCCTGTCTGTCCTCATCTGTCACAGGCCATACTAGCCCTGTTGTGCGTAAACACTGAATCTTGTAGTTTGTGAAAGCTGCTGTGCTGTGCACAGCCAGGGGCTGCTTGTGCAGGCGGGCATGCATGCACTCACGGCTTTAGATCCCGGAGACGTTATGAGCTCCATGACAACAAGGACGTCTTTTTTACCCCTGTATTTTGGGTGTCCTTTCCCTATAACACTTTTTATTATACTCTCCTGATAGTAAAGGCTTACTGTGGCACACTGGCAGAGGTTCAGGCTATGGGCTAGGGCCACGAGCTGGTGGAAACAGGCGTCTGTGCCAAAGGTGGAGAAAACGTCTCTGGTGCAGGGTTTCTCTTAGAGCTGGGCCTGGCTATTCCCAGGTCCCTGGAGGGACTGCAGGCAGTTTCACATTATGTTAGCTTGACTTCCTAAAGTTGACCCTTTCGAGGCCCTTAGGACAGGGAAGGGCCTTAGAATCTAGAGCAGGAGAAATAGGGAAATATGGAATGTACACACCTCCCACCCCTTTTGGGCCTCATTTCTTAATAGGAGAGAAGTGTGATTAGATGGAGAGATACTTGGCAGAATAATATGGGAATTGGAAAGGTAGCCTGAAGTAGGGAAACTGAGATTTTGTAGCTTTCTGAGCTCACCCTGATGTCATTAAGTTAAAGTATATTTTGTTAAGTTCAAGTATATATAAAAGAGCTACTGTAGCTCATTTCTATTGCTGTTTTCATTTTCTGCCATTGTGCTGCTTCTTAGTGTCCCATCCTCATACAATTTATGACTAATTCTTCTTGTTCCTTCTAGCCCTAATGAAGCTCTCAGGTGTCACTGTGCTTCTATCAAATAGGATGATCATATTTTTCAAAGATGAAATGAAAGTGAATCCCCCACCGACCTACAATTATAGTAGAAAATTGTTTAAAAAAAATAAATCTGCAGGGGCGCCTGTGTGGCTCAGTCAGTTAAGCATCTGCCTCCAGCTCAAGTCATGGTCCCAGGGTCCTGAGTTTGAGTCCTGCAGCAGGCTTCTTGCTCAGTGTGGAGTCTGCTCCTCTCTCCCTCTCCCTGTGTTCTCCCTCCCTCCCTCTCTCTTACATAAATAAATAAAATCTTTTTTAAAAAGATGTATTTATTTATTTATTTGAGAGAGAGGGAGAGAGAGAACATGAAAGGGGAGAGAGGTCAGAGGGAGAAGCAGACCCCCTGCTGAGCTGGGATTCCGATGTGGGACTCGATCCAGGAACTCCAGCATCATGAGCTGAAGGCATATGCTTAACACGCTGAGCCACCCAGATGCCCAAATATATAAAATCTTTAAAAAAAAATAAATCTGCAGTTGGCTCCATTTGTGGTAAAGGCATTTTGGACCTCTCACTTTTTAGGTGCCTTGCTAAGGAGTAAACTATATCAAATCAGCTTTGGAGTTCCCGTTCCATAGCCAGCCTCCTGCTTCCCTCACCTCTGTGAAGGCCCCGTGTCATCTTCAGTTGCCACGGCTAGGTGAGGGAAAATGCAGTTCAGCTGTGAGTAGTCAGTGACAAATAATGGCTTCTGAGAAAGAAGAGTGCTTTAGGGAGCCTCCGTATTTCATCTATTAATTTTTAAGAGTATGAATGGAAACGTAATGTATACAGTATTCCTTGATTTTGGTATGTTAACACTATAGCTTGACTACACTTACATATTGACACATAAAAAGGTTACAGTTCTTCACAGGTGCAAAATCTAATATGCATAATTACTGTATTTCACTCAGTGGATGAACTAGAACTTAGGTAGCCTGTCCTCTTTTGATAGATACTCACTTTTAAAGAATTATTTGTAATAATAATGCTACAGTGAATAAAATTGACCATAGGTCATTTTGCGTAATTGTAGGATTGTTCCCAGCTGTTGAAATTTTGGATTTTTGGAGGTCTGTCTGCCAGTCTTTGCTGCCACCAGCCATGAAGGAGAGGGTCTGTACACCTATTGTTCTTTGTTAGAAAGATGAAGATGGTATCTTATGCTTTTGATTTTGTATTTCTCTGATAAGTGAGGCTGACCATCTCTTAACATGTTTAAGAGAAATTTGTATGTTTTCTATTAATTCCTGATATCCCCTTCCTCCTTTCTGTTGGAGCTCTTTGCTTCTTAAGAAATTTGGCCCTTTTTCTGGTGTGTGGGCTCCAAACTGTGTGTATGTGCGCGTGCGCGTGCATGCATGCGTGTGTTGGGGGGGAGGTGATGGTTGTGTTTTGATTTTCTATGAAAAAAACTTATTTACATGTAATTGAATTTATTAATCATTTATTTTATGGTTTTTGGGTTTTATATCATAAAGACCTTTCTTATTTCTGGAGTATAAAAATTCTTCCAGTTCTATTTAGGTTATTTTGTGGGTACACCTTGCATGCTTTACAATCACTAATTTACCTGGAGTTAACATCCATGAAAGACAGGAGCTCTGCATCTAATTTTATTTTTCCCTCTAATGGCCACCCAGGTGATTTCAATTTTTTTTAAAAACCTCTACCTAGGGCAGACATTGCCATTTATCTACCTGACATCCATTCCTCCCTAACAGTTTGTGAAATGTCAGTAACCCTAATGGAAAGATTTGCTTGTGTCGGGTATCTTTGTGCTAAAGGTGGCCTTGTGTCATGGAGGACCATGTGGCAGAGCCTTCGGGAGAGTTGTCGCCTTGCTGGCAAAGAGAGACAGACTGATGGCCTCGCTCTGTGGTCTCACCCTTTCCCTCTTTGCCTGTTTGATTGAAGGCATAAAGGGCAGATGCCCACCATTTCTGGGCCATGATGGAGACCACTGGGAATTATACTTTGAGAAACAAACCTATGGATGCTGTGAACATCACAGAAAAATGTAAGGAAGTGAAAGTTCCCATCCCTGGCAGCAGAGGTCAGAATGCTTCTGTGCACAAGAGTGTTGGCAAGCACAAGGCAGAGGGCAAAGAGCCCTGAAGAAAGGAGCTCCATGGAAGGAAGGACTGAATTCTTAGTGTTTATTCCTAATATGTTGGCCTTTACCAACTTCAGCCTGAGAATTGGGGCATACAAAAAAACTACTCTGAAATATGATGACATTTCAGACCAAGCATGTTGGTTTTCTCACCAGGTTTTAGCCTAGGTTTAAAAGACAGAGAAAACCCATTCAAAGGAAATAATCTGCTTGGTTACCACATAAGGCCTTGCTTTCTTTTTTCTTTTCTTTTGTTTTCTTTTGTTTTCTTTTCTTTCTTTCTTCTCTTTCTCTTTTCCTTCCTTCCTTCCTTCCTTCCTTCCTTCCTTCCTTCCTTCCTTCCTTCTTTCCTTCCTTCCTTCCAATATCTTGATTAGTGGACTAAGTAGTATGAGATCGTTAAAGAATAGAGATTTTATTGTGAAGAAAATATAAGTAATAGTTCATTGACACTACTGGATTAAATCTGCCAGCTTCAGTAAAGCTCATAGTGAAGATAGTTTCCGAGTTGATTTCCACTCCTTTTCCTTGTTATTTATAATTTTGTCTTCATGTTAAATTGTAATGGAAGTGGGGTGCCTAGGTGGCCCAGTCCTTAAGCTCTGCCTTCAGCTCAGGTCATGATCCTGGAGTCCAGGGATTGAGCCCCGCATCGGGCTCCCTGCAGGGAGCCTGCTTCTCCCTCTCTCACTCCCCCTACTTGTGTTCCCTCTCTAGCTGTGTTTCTCAGTCTGTCAAATAAATAAATAAATAAAATCTTAAAAAACAATTGTAATGGAAGTATGCTCAGACGTCTATAGTTGTACCCTGTATTTCCTTGCAATATAAAATATTTAAAGCCAAATTGAAGTTAGGTCCATGATTGTAAAAGAAATACTTTCATGAAACAACTTGTTTAGGAAGTTGGGCTTTACTTTTTCAGATTGACATGCCTTTTCTAACCACTTCCCCCCATCCTACTGTTAACATTTTTTTTTCCTTCCAAAAATAAGCTAAACACTCTCTTTTGGAGGATATTCTCTCTCCTGTGCTTTTGGAGCCGGAGCCAGCAAGATGAATTCGGAGACATCTTTGTGGTTAGAGGCTGGCTCTGACGTGATGGGTGAGCTCTCAGAGAGAGAGCTCTGTGTGGAAATGCTACCCTGCCATTCATTGCTGGAATGCTAGTCTTTCAACAGACAAAGAATGAGTTATTAACGGAGTTGAAGAAGGTGGTTCAATGAGACAGGATGCTTGCAGCACACAAAACTGAAGAGCATTTTATAAATTGGCTGCCCTGTTCGTAAATGTCTCCCTGTAAAAACACAAACACATGCACACACATAGACACACAAACAGATGGGGATCATTTACACAGTGTTTTTTAGAAGAAGCCAAGTCATCATTAAAATACATGGGGAAATTTACAAAATTTTCCCTAAAACTGCACACGTCTGTGAAAGATTGCATATATGGAATCAGGCTACGGATAGATACCTACTGATTGTTGTAGTCACATTCCTGTTCAAAGTGCCCTTGGTATCCCATCTGGGGCGTGGTAAATGATTAGTAAATGGTGGAATGGATGAATCACATTTTGCTGTCAAGTATAGCATTTTTAAGTGTGTGACTGTCTCCAGATTGAATATTTGACTGACTTTATGAAATAGTGACTATTGCTACTCATTAATCTTTGTTTGTTACTGTGATGATAGTTACAAAAAGAAAGGATTTTTCAGATCTTGCTCTTTTGTAGCTAACAAAGAAACCAACCATTCCAAACTGGCTTCTTTGCATTCATATCAATCCCTTCTAAGTGTTTTTGACTACAGAGGGAAATGAAGCTGGAGGAAATGTCCAGGTAATGCAACACCCAGGTGGCGGAGCAAGAATTTGTTAGGTGTTGATTCTCTTTTGAGTTCTGTGAATGTTCCTCTCTTTGTATCAATCCACACCTGAAGATTAGGTCGTCCTGCTCTGGATAAAACATTCCTTATTTAATGCATTCCACAGAGCTACCAATTGAATGTGAAACTCAAACCTTGTTTCACTAGCTAACAAAGATGAGAAAGCATTGCATTATTAAAGCTTTTAGTCACTTAGAGTGGTGCTAGGTAAATAAGCTGAGGGTACCCCCTCCACCCATTGTCTTTCAGAGAAAACAACTATTCAGGGGTAGTACTTTCCTGCCATAAGGTGGCAGTTCGTTGGTGGTTACATAGAAGTCTTTCTTAAAAGGCTTTTTACTTACTACATGTTTAAAATTATAGCTTAGACATATAACTTTAAGTCTGCAATTGAAGCTTTTAATATAAAAGTGTTGAAGTTTTGCTTCTGGATCAAATTCTGGTAGTATAACTTTTATTTTTGTGCCTGAGATAAGAATAACTTAGCTTTCTTTCTTAGAAAAAGCCTTTAAGACCTTATTTATGGTATAGAATGAGCCCAAGTGTATGTTAATTTTCCTCATTTGTTTTTCAAGATTTTGTTTAATTCAGAAGCGACATAGCTAAGAATATATATCAAATAGTAATGAAGACGCACAGTTTGGAGTGACAGCATGGTCACGGATTGGGAGGTACAGACCATGGAAAATCCGCTCTACAAAAATCTACTCTAATACCTTTGACTAATTAGAGATTCATTCACTTAATGATTTTTAAAAATTGCAATTATTCTAACCTGGGAGATTTAATCATTGTCATTCAATTCTTACCAGTATATGTGATCATAGTTTGAATGTGTGTGGGGATATGTTTTATTGATATTTATAAACTACTTTATGTTTAGATATTCATTCAAAATTATTTGAGTACCTACGATGAGTCATTGACTTTTCTGGATGTCTGGGATATATTAGTGAAGAAACTAGACAAACATATAGAATAATAAGTGTTAAGTTTATTCCATTGTTCAGCTAAGTTTACTTAGTTTGCTGAAAATTTTTTGGTGGAAATTAGCTAGATTTCTTGTATGTCCTAATGAAAGGCTGTGCATTTATTTCTGCAATCTTACTTTTTGAGGATGTTGTCTAATTTGGTTCCACAGTGCAGAGCTCTGCATGGTGACTTTTGGACGTGATGTGTGGGAATGGGATTGACAGACTATATGGCTTTTCAGTGATGCTCAGAATCTTCTACCACACAATCCCCCCTCACGCCCCTCCCCAGTATATTAGACCAGCTCTACACCTATCAGTTTACACGGGGGAATTCAGCATACTAGTTCTCTAAAAATAAATGTTCCACTTTAGCTTATGAATGGAGTAAGTGAATGTTAGAAAATGGAGAATTATTTTCTTCATTTCAAGTTTGCCTTAGACAAGGTGAAGTTTAGATATTCCATGTTTGCCTCTGACTTTCATTTCTTTCTTGTCTTTCAATCTTGGTAAAACTGTTCAAGGACACTAAACAGGTGATTATCTGAAATCCGTAGCTCTCTGAGAATTGAGAGTTTGGAGAAGACCTTATATAGCATCTGGTATTTGATCATGTTTACTGTGCCCACTCCCTCCAGTGAGAAAGCCCTTGTTCCCTCTATTTATAGCTGTTCTGCCTTTGTACCATACTGAGTCATGCAGAACAGCTGGAGTTGATGAGCTTTTGGAGAGCAACAAGGCTTGTTCGGATCAGGCAATGATGGAAGGGTATTTGTATCAACTTTTGCCATGATGATGCTGTGTAAGCACCTCAAAGTATAGTCTGTGGACTACCTGCATCAGAGTAATCTAGGATGTTTGTTAATGCTGCAGATCTCCAGCTTCCACCCCTTGACTCAAGAACAGAAGCAGAGATAGTCATTCCTAATTCTCAGGGCAAGTTAAGAATCATTGTATATCTGCTTGGATAATGGCAACATTTCTGATAGCTGCTTTACATTGTTGTCTCTCTCCCCCTCTCTCTCCTTTTTTACTGATGTATAATTGACATGAAATTCAACCTTTGTAGGTACTAAGTTTTTTTTTTTTTTTTTTTTTTTTGTTTGTAGGTACTAAGTTTTGATAAATGCATTTAATTGTGTGACTGCCTCCTCAGTCAAGATTCAGCCAAGATTCAGCATCTCATCACCCCCCAAATTTCCTTGTGTACCTCTTGTAGTCCCTTCCCTCCTCATCCCCTGGCAACTGTTGATCTGATTTTTTGTCTTTGTTGGTCATTGTGGTTTAGTGATTTCGACCACGTCCTATAAATGGAGTTCTCCTATTTGTAGGCTTTTGAGTCTAGCTTTTTTTTCTACTTAGCATAACACATTCAAGACTCATCAATATTGTTTGTGTCAGTACTTGATTCCTTTTTATAGCTGAGTAGTAATTCTGGAATACTGCAGTTTATTGATTTCCTTTTGAAGGACACTTAGGTTGTTTCTGATTGTTGGCAATTATCAACTCACTGTGAACACTCATGAATTTTTTTAATTTCACTTGAGTAAATGCTGAAATTGAGATTGATAGGTCGTGATATAAATATTGTTTAACTTTATCAGACATTAACAAACCATTTTCCACCTTGGCTGCACCATTTTGCATTCCCGCCAGCAGTGTGGGAAGGTTGCAGTTCTTTCAGACCCTTGTCAATCCTTGTTAATGTGAGTTCTTAAAATTTTAGCCATTCTACAATATAGCAGTATGTTTGTAGGTATGCATCAGACCTTACATTAGTTTTAATGTGCATTTTCCTAATGACTCATAGTTTTTTTTTTTTTTCAAGATTTTATTTATTTATTTGACAGAGAGAAACACAGGTAGAGAGGGGACACAAGCAGGGTGAGTGAGAGAGGAAGAAGCAGGCTTCCCGCCGAGCAGGAAGCCCGATGTGGGGCTCGATCCTGGGTCTCCAGGATCATGACCTGAGCTGAAGGCAGTGGCTTAACCAACTGAGCCACCCAGGCGCCCCATGACTCATAGTTTTATTTGAACACCTAGTATCCTCTGCTGGACACTGGCCAGTGGCTCCCCTCTCCCCCAGGAATTTATGGATGTCAGGACAAATGACACTCAGCTACCAATGATAAGGGATAAAATCCCTTATCACTCACATAGTAAAATCCCTTATTAATATATAGTAAAGAACTAAGGCGAAGAGCTTAAGTTTTGTTGGGAATGAAACATGGTAAGTAAGGGATGATTGATTTGGGATTTTTACTGTGTTTAAGGGGTGGAGCCTGGATGAGCCCTTTTTTTTCGGCCAGGCTTGTATTTTCTCAGCAAGGCTTGAAATTTACATTGGTGCCAATGGACAGATGGTGCATGTGGGTTTTCTTATCACATTTTCCAGATGTGGGGTGAAGAAAATAGAGGAGGACTGGGGGCTTGAAAGCTGCAGAAATCAAACATCAAAATTTGAGGCTTTCTCTTTAGTACCTGATGATGTTGGGTACCTTTTTGTACCCAACGGCTTCTCTGATGAAGTGTTGAGATTATTTGTCCATCTTTTAAACTGGATTGTTTGTTTTTCTAGAGTTGTATATTCTAGAAGTAAGTCCTTTATCAGTTATGTTTTGCAAAACGATTTCAGTGGCTTGATTTTTTTTTTCTTGACTCTCTTAACAGTGCCTTTCAAAAAGTAGAAACTAGTACTAGCTCTCATTTAATGCAGTCATATAATTTTACTTTTCTTAACGTATTCCTTTTCAGTTATTATTTTCCAGTACTTTCAAACCCACAGGCAATATCATAAATGTATCCAGTGGCAGTATGGAGTATTGAAAAAATATTTTTCATGTATCCAAACTTTATCACTTTGAATTTCTTGTCACTTATTTTTTCCTTTAAAAATTTTTTTTCCATGGAATTTGCACCTGGGTGGCTCAATCAGTTAAGTGTCTGCCTTTAGCTCAATTGGGTTTCATGCTCAGTGAGGAGACTGCTTCTCCCTCTGCCTCTGTCTCTCCCCTGTTCCAGCTTGCTCTCTCTCTCAAATAAATAAAATCTTTAAAAAAAATTAAAAAAATAAAATTTTATCTATCAAAGCAGGAAGTCTTGTGGGAGGGGCACTATATTGCTAATCTTCTTATGAAAAGGTGGTTAAATATGAGGGAAAAATAGAAGAGTAGAAAGTCTCTAACATAGTTAGAGAGTGGCAGAGCCAGAGGTGGACAGCCGTGAGTTGAACTTGAAGCTTGTGCTTGTTACCATACCCTGTCTTTTCTTCATGAACCTATCTCTTTCAGTGAAAAGCCTTCAATTTCTCATCTTACATAGAGTGATTTGCAGTTTACAAAGAGCTTTGGATGTCAGCTATTAGGTTATCTTCAAGGTCTGATCTTCTGTGACATTGGGATTTATTAGATTAACTCTGGTAAATTCCACCCATCTTCAGCTATTTGTAAATTATTGTGTAACAGCAGCAATCATGGAAATTTCAAGCATGTTTTCCATAACTTTCCATTCCTTCATCCTACAGGTAATTTTCCCAGAATCTGTTAGATAAGGAGAAAATGTTTTGCCTCTGAGTATCCTTTGGTGTAGATTTTCCATGGAATTTGCCTTTATTTTCATTTGTGTAGACTTAGTAGACATCCTATACAAGGCAGATGTGATCTCGGAGTAACCTGGGTTTCCAGCTTCTGTGAACCCTGCCGGCCCCTGGGAATGAGGCCACTGCAAACCATATTTGAGTGTCTTTCCCCCTTCTGGCTAGAGTTGACTCATGTTTGCGCAAAAGTGGGAGGAAACTGAAGCCTCATCCCACACTATTGTCTTCCGAAAGAATGTGAACAGAAACCAATTAAAAGATGAAAGCCTGGCAATGCACTGTAATCTTCTCTTCTGCCTGTCCGGGGAAGCCTCCAGGCCCTGTCAGAGAGAGGGAGCTGAAGAGCCTGTGGACTTTTTACTTGGATTTGTCTTATGGAAACCAACTCAGTACTCAGCTGTTCCTGGTTTGTACCAAAACAACTCCTGAAGAACGCTGAGATGAAAGCCATGTTTTCAGGCTTACCTTTGAACGTAGAGATCTGTGAGGCCTGCGGTGGTGGCTGAGGGATCCAAACATTTAAGAATAAGAGAAGAGGGCAGAAGTTTTTTAACACCCTGTATGTAGAGGAAATATTGGTGGGCCAGGTCAAATGACAAAAAAAAAAAAAAACAAAAACAATTTAGTAATGAGTTTGTCTTTTATTCAAGGGAATTCAGTTCCTGGATTGGGAGGATACAGTGCCTAACCAGCAGTGAGGAGAACTGTTCCTGAGGGATTTGGGCAAAGTGAGTTGTATAGCACATTAGAAACAACAACATGGAAAGAGGGCATGATTGGCTTGGAGGGCCAGGATTTCCTGGTAAGGCTAGCAGGTCTTTTGTTTTCTAGGGTAAAGTGAACAAGCTAGAGCTGAGTCAGAGGATTGTGACCGGTGTATGTCAGGTTTCCTTGACCAGCGTTTCCTGAAAGTGCAGGCCTTCTTAGGCTTAGATTTGTGATAGGGCAGGGCCGCTGGGGTGGCCTCCATTTTGTGGGCACAAATATAGCAGTTAACTTAGCCCAATTTGGGGGGGGGTGTGGGGGGAGGGGCAGAGGGCAAGGCAGAAGGAGAGAGAGAATCTCAAGCAGGCTCTAGACTCATAACAGACCCTGAGATCTTGACCTGAGCTGAAGTCAACAGTCCGATGTTTAACCAACTGAGCCACTCAGGTGCCCCTATCGGCCATAATTATGTATGGGATATAAGGGGTGAAAACTAGAATGAGAAATGGCTACTCACTTGTGTCAATTTTTGAGCCTTCATCAAACCAAGATTTCTCTCTCATGTCCCAACTTCTCCTGACCCCCACCAAAGGGATAAAATATGTTGGAATTGGCTTTGTGTGAGGGTGTTTTAGCTATGACAGACTAATAGCTTGTGCACAGAACGGTGGCAGAGTTTGTGGTAACAATATCAAAAAATAAGTCCTAAAAAAAAAAAGTCCTTAGAACTGGAAGAACATTTAGGAGAAGACAGTACATGTGCAATTTGTTATGGGGGAATGAGGGACACACTACAGGTTATGTGAGTATGAAAGGTATTATCCCCATTCTGGATTTATTATTAGTGACTCTTTATAGGATATATTTGTATAAAGTGACCGCTGGTTTTATGGGAAGGCTAAAACTTGACTGCATTAGGATCTGCTTCGTCAGAAGTATTCGGTCACATTGTCATTATCAGTCTTAAGTGACTGGAATAAAGGGAGGGGTAAGTTTTGAAGGAAAAGGACCTGGAAAAATTCTAGAACAGTTTGAGTAATTTGGGAGAAAGCCCTAGTGTGGGGGAGGATGGGGGTGGGAAACTGTGCTTCTCGGTCACCAGAGGGCAGTATTCATTTAACAAATACTTGTTGAACTCCATGTTTCAGAGTACCACTGAGAATTGTGGGAAAGGAGCATTGCCTCCTGAGTGAAGAGAGCTTCGTGCTGGTTTTATACTCTTTACTTTTTTTCTCTACCTGCCTAACTCCCAACAAAATGTCATTTTTTCTCACAAACTTTTTCTTTCTCCCCAAGCAGAGTTATTCCCCAACTTTCAGGACATATCTTGCTGTGGCACTGACTGTATTTTCTTTTTTTATTGTAATATATTGGAAGGAATGTAAAACTTAGTTACTTTTACCATGTGACAGTGAATATTAACTCCACTACCTTCCAATCAAGATTTAATAGTTACTTTTGTAACATTAAAATAATTATGGTGTTTGTAAAAACAGTATCAATTGAGACCCTCTTGGCACTTACGATTGATTCATCACAAAATAAATGGCAATCTTAAAAACAAAATTCCAGATTAGTACTGTTAGGCCGAATTAAAGTATTGGAAACTCGTTGGCTATGCTATACTAAATGGATAAAAATTGAAATGGATTTTATACTGTAAGTCTATGTAAGTGTTAAAAATCCTAATGTGTGTTTAGATTTCTTGTGCAAATAATAGAAAGCTCTATTTCATTCATTTCTCTAGGATAAACTCCTTAGAAAAGGATTGAAAAGTTTCCATAATTTTTTTTCGACTTCTGTCAATTTCCTGACACATTTACCATAAGCAGGAAAATCTTTTCAGTAAATCAACCCTTGGAACTCACAGATGGATTGAAGAATATCACTATCCCATACTGTTTTGGTTTCCTATCTATTCTTTGCTTCAAATTCCCAGAGACATTTACTTTCTTCTCAAACACCGGTGAATTTTCAGCTTTTATGCAGGTATGGAGCTGGCAGCAGTTCTGACAGTTTTTATACCAAGCTCTCTGGTAGCTAGCTGCTTGCTGAGTTCCTCAGTCTTCCCCATGTTCTTTTTTTTTTTTTTTTTTTTTTTTTTATTGTTACTAAATTTTTTTTTCCAGTGTTTCAAGATTCATTCCCCATTCCCCACACCCAGTGCTCCCCGCTTTAGGTGTCCCCAGTACCCACCACCAGGCTCTCCCATCCCTCCACCCCCCTCCCTCCAAGTCCCTCAGTTTGTTTCTGTGTCCAAAGTCTCTGTTGTTTCGTTTCCCTCCCTAGA
>PITA01024432.1:0-26287 GCA_004023965.1 Spilogale gracilis
GTCCATTATGTGTATGTTTGTTACTGTTTTATATGTTTTTGGGTGCTCCTGTGTTGGGTAAATAAATATTTACAATTGTCACATCTTGTTGGATTGTCCCCTTTATTATTATATAGTATTCTTCTTTGTCTCTTGTTACAGTCTTTGTTTTAAAGTCTATTTTGTCCAATATAAGTATTACTACTCTGGCTTTCTTTTGACATCCATTTGTGAGATAAATGGCTTCTCTATCCCCTCACTTCCAATCTTCAGATATCTTTAGGTTTGAAATGAGTCTATTGTAGAACCTTTTCTGTTTTTATTTATTTTTTAATTTTATTATTATTATTATTATTTTTCCTTTTCTGTTTTTAAATGACAGCATGTGAAAATCGAGACTCTTCTGAATGTCTGGTCATGCTGTTTGAGTCATTCACATGCTGGTCATAATGAAGCAGAAAAAACCCTTTCAAGTAAAGACCTTGTTAATAAGAATAGTATAGATGGATCTAGTTGTTAGATTAACTGTGCTAGACTAGATGAGGGTATGATCTACAAAAAGTAGAGAGTACATATGTAGGTAGAGGCCAGTAAATAAAAGCAGAGCCTACTGAAGTTTTTGCATTTGGTTAAGTTGCTCTTGGGAGGTTGGATTTGAACATGAGTTGTGCTATACCAATCTAAATCATGGACAGGTGGTTCTACACTTTGTATCCTCAAAGGTCTCATCTTTTACCCTGTCCTGAGAAGGAAATATTCTTTGTTTTCTGTCAGTGTTCTCCCTTCTGCATCAATTTTTGGTAATAAGTTTGTCTAAGGAGAGGGTCCCCTTTAATACATAGAACCAACTTGTCATTGTGGAATTTAGAAATTGCATAACCTTTCAAAGTCTCGTTTTTTTGTTGTTGTTCTACAAAGTTGCCCTATAAATTTGGAGGCAATGCTGTATTTTGCAGGGTTGTTTTAACTGTAATGTGACAGAGATAACCCAAAGCATGGTAGGTCTACAATGAAGAGTAGGTCTTACTGTTCCCACTTAGTTATCAAAAGCCTACATTTCCTTTTATTTATTTTTTTTTAAGATTTATTCAATTTAGAGAGCACACACCTGTGTGCAAGTAGGGGGAAGGGCGGAGGGAGAAAATCTCAAGCAGACTCTCTGCTGACTCATTGCAGGGCTTAATTCCATGACCCTGAGATCATGACCTGAACCTAAATCAAGAATCAGACACTCAACAGACTGAGCCACACAGGTGCCCCAGAGGCCTACATTTTCAGATTTAAAAAGGCTTTTGCTGGCATCAAGAAAAAATTCTAAAAGGCTTGATGTGAGATGGAAAGGGAGTGAGGAGAGTTGAAAGCAGTGGTTCCTGGGCATTGGACCCTGAAAAGTGGGGATTTATTAGAAATTAAGTCTCAGCTTCAAACCAGACCTAAAAATTAGACTGGGTGTGGGGCTCAGCACTAGCTTAACAAACCTCAGAGGTGATTTTGATGCACTTTAAGTGGCCTAAAGTGAGTGAAATCAGCCTGCACGCCCTTCGAGTGGTCCATTTGGGCCACCAGGTTGATGATTCCCTCCCCAGAACGGTGGGAGGGAGTGGAGAGGAGCTGGAACTGGTGAGACTTAGTCATTCGATTGGAGTCCTGGAGTCTGGTGGGCTAAACAGGGAGGCAGTGGTGATGTGGTCAGGTGCTATCAACAGGAGCCCAGAACCCACGGGGTAGGGGTTGTGGGGTGGGGCAGGTGTTGACGTCAGGAAGAGGAAGGTGAGTTTAGTTTTGGACATGGAGCATTTGTTTTGCCAGAGTTGATGTCAGCAAGTTGGAAATAAAGTACTAAAACTCCAGCCCAGGTGAGACAATGGGGAAACCTACCTGTGAGCTATCCACGTGGAGGTCGCCTTTGACGTGGGAATTCACATCATTTTTCCAAGAAAAATGGTGCAGAGAAAAGAGCTGAGGTTGACTGGTTTGGAATTGGATGTTTGTGATGATTGCATTCAGCTTCTCTTTCAGAAGCTAAGTATAAATGTTTACTAATACATGGTGATAATAGTTTTAAATAAAACCGTATTATCCCTGGGGCGCCTGGGTGGCTCAGTTGGTTAAGCGACTGCCTTCGGCTCAGGTCATGATCCCGGAAACCCGGGATCGAGTCCCACATCGGGCTTCCTGCTTGGCAGGAAGCCTGCTTCTCCCTCTCTCACTCCCCCTGCTTGTGTTCCCTCTCTGGCTGTGTTTCTCTCTGTCAAATAAATAAAATCTTAAAAAAAAAAACCACAACCGTATTATCCCAGTTACATTGGAGTTTTGTCACAATGCTATCTTTAGAGGTCCTGTGCTGTGCAGTAGAGGCTGGTCCCATACATCATCCGAACCTGGGATCCAAGGCGTAGGTTCCAAAGACAAGTTTCCTAATGTTCTTTCCTCCCAGAGAAGAGGTGGAGTTAGTGTTCAGAGTGAAGGTGGCCTAGGACAAGCTGCTGAGTTTCTCTGTATCAAGTACTTTATCTGTCCAAGAGGACAATTAGAGTTCTACCTCCTTCTTGTGAGGATTGGAGGGACCCTTCACAGTGGAACCCCCTGCCTCCCAGAGCCAGCTAGAGGATGCTTTTGTGTCCATCTGTGGTGTGGTTTTCATGGTGTTTTGTCGAATTTGTGGAGTAAAGGTTTTGTATTTGTAACAGATTTACAGTATTGATAAGAGGAGGTAATTGTAAGAAGTCCTGAGTCTCAGCTGCAGATGGATGGCTTTGCAGTTTTCAGTGAATTATCCGTACATTGAAGTATGTGTTTTATTAGGTTTGTGAGAAGGCAGAGAGAGTTGGCTTGAGAAGTTTGCATAAAAACAAGGACCAGACATTTAAAAAACTTATTTTATATCCACCTCTGTTATAGACCCACATATTTTGCTGTAGGTGAAAGATGTTTCACTGAGATCATGAAAACTTAATACATCTGTGCGGCGTCTTCATTATATCTAGAACAATTGCACAGCTAGGGTTTCTGATTCAGCATCATTCAAGGAACATGTGTTCCTGTTTTTCACTGGGTTCTAATTGGGATGTTTTTCCTTAAAGGGACCACACACTTACATTTAGGAAATAACTTTGTGACTGTGCTACAAGTACAAGAGACCTTGTAGGTTTAGAGATGGTAGCATCTGAAACTCACCCTCCCACATTGCCTCCCCCAACTAGAAAGGAGAGTGATCTGTGTGTTTGTAGGGAGGTGTGTGTGTGTGTGGTTTCTATGCCACTTCACAAAACAGATTTTGTTCCTTAGGTCTGAAATATATTTCATAATGTTTGTATGTGTTATGAGAAGTGGAGACAGAATCCATGATCAAAGGTTTCCCTGCAGAGTTGCTAAGGGCTTTAATTGAAGCTTTCTCTGGGTTTTAGAGAAGAAAAATGTGATGTTTGTCTGTGACATGTCCCCTCACTTCAAGTGTAAAGCTTGAACTTCATAGGTTTGATGAAACTTTTACAGGACCCTCAGAATATGTGTAATCTCCACGCATAGGAATTATTCTGTAATCCACAGTTTAGCCACAGTGCTGTCTGCAGGTGGATGGGGTAGGAAAGCCACCGGTCTAGCTCAGTACCACCCTCCCAGGTCTGCTATGACTATGCAGGGCTTGCCTCTTTCTGGGAAGTTGAGTGGCTGCCATGGCTGAAACTGTGAGCCAGACTTAGGTAATTTTATTAGTCTAGAAAAAGTATTACACTCCTGCAGCTGTTGTTGTAGGTCCTGACCATGAAAACAAAAACTGTCTCACTTACCCAGGATCCATGAGAAATTGGCACTGGGCCAGTGTAAGTCCATGTATTTTGGACTCTAAATTACATTTATCTTCATATGGACATCCCCTGATTTGGGGCATGCAGCCGGGGAATGGGCCTGACTATATGAGGCTGTGGGGCTGGGGGAGTCTAGGGTACCATCCTGGCTAGGAAGCCTGATCCCGGTTAATTGGAGGACTATACATTCTGGACCTTAAACACTTTTAAAAAGGATAAGGAGAGCATCCAAGAAACAACAGAGCCTTAATAAAACACCTTGTCCCATATATTCACCCTGGCTTTCCTGTTTTTGTCTGTCGTCTCACAATCTAAATTCCCACAGGTCTCTTTCTCTTGCAGTGCCAGACTGGTTATTGTGGGTGGGTTAGTAATTTGGTGGTGATGGACCTTCTTGTTAAAAAGAACTTTTATAGATCACTATGAAAACTAATCAGGGGACTTGGCATTTAATTTCCAGGAGTGGTGCCTGTGTAGAATAGTCGATTTTGTTAATGTGTGCCAGTAGTAAATGACTGTCTAATTTTCTGAATTTCAGTGGTTCTGTGAGTAGGGAGAAAACCGGACCTCTGTGCTCCTACAAGCTCCTTTGGCTATGAGCAGAGCACTTAGCAAGTCTGAGTAATTGTCCCATTGACTGATTCTTTGGGTCAGAGTCTCTCATCCTTTGGGTCCTTGGATGCACTTCAGGGGATCTGTGGATGTGGGTGGGTGGGGAAAAAACCTGACATCTTTGTTTTCATAATCTCTAACCAGAATGTGGCTTTTTCTTCCCTCATCAAAGTGGGCAGCATCACTACTCTCAGTAGCACCTGTGGCTTTGGCAAGTAGAAATCAGATTTTTGTACCATGTTGTGGAGATAGTTGAAACTATCACTTATGCTCATCATTGCTTAGGAAACTGCAGGAGCTCTTACACTTCCTGTGTCTTGTTATATGCGTTAAGAAGCACACATTGACTGATCTCATGGTTTGGATGTTTAAATATTTTTATATCTTTATTTCAGTGTAATTGCTTTTCTTTGTCAGGGTATTTTGTTTGTCGGAATCATTCAGAAACACCGAGAGGATGTGGATTGCTGAAGCAGCCCGTGACACCTAAAAGGTCACGGACTCCTGCCTTGAATGACACCCTTGTAGCTCTCTCATCTTACTCTGAGATCAAATTAGTTGACATTAAAAAAAAAAAATTGACATATTTGGCTTTTGCTTCCTAGCATGAATTGTGTTTGAGTTTTAGGGCTTTGACCTTACCCCATTTGGGGGCTCTTGGAGGGAATTAAATACCACCATCTGGCATTTCTGGGTAATCTTTCTTAATGGGCCCCTGTAAGCAGTCCCTTTTAAGACTGTTTACTGCAACCAAGTGTTTATGGCTTGGTTTCCCTTACAAATTTCAGGTTTAAGAGTATACAGTGCTCTGTGTGTTGATACTATTCGCTTTAGCTGTGGAAGAGATGATGCTGTGCAGCTTGTATGAATTTAATTTAGCTCTTCATTGCATTACCACTGCAGGCGTACCCTAGTTTTATTTTAGAACTTCATATCCTTGTATTGGACTATGTAAAACTGCCCAGAGAAAGAAAGCTTGGACACCAGACCATTCCTTGCCACCTCTCATCACCTCTTGGGCTTTATGCAATTCATTCAGTGAGATAGGGGGTAGGGCTCCTCTTGTTCAAGGGGAACATCAGACTCTTCCTAACTTCTGGGTGGTAGGTATAGGGGAAGCATTGCCCGTGTGACAGTATGGTCTCTGTCCCAAGTACTCTTCCCTACTGGTAATATGGGCCAACTTCCAGTGTTGTTCTTCCGTAAGCTGACAAATTGAAGAGCTTGCTTGTGTTTGGTGCATGACCCTCCAGGTCACCAGTATTGACAACACTGGTGTCTGAAATAACTCCCAGATGCCCAGTAGAACCTGAGCAGGTACACAGTAGGAGTCTCTCAGTAGAGGCAGATTCTCTTTTTCAGGATAGATTTGAGACATGGGATGCTGCTCTGGGTGGAGGGGTGTGGGGTGCATGGCCAAAGATGATTTTTTTTTTTTTTCCTCTCCTATAAGGCAGTTTTGTCTGTTTGACCACCTCACTGGGCCCTTGGGGGCTAGTCTGTGATCCTTTTTTTTTTTTTTTTTTTTTTTTGCCAAAAAAGGAGGTAAAATATAGGGTCTGTGTTGTTAGGCTCTGGAGCAAAACTACCGGGTTAGGGAACCTAGCTGGCTCTGCTTTCATGAGCTATGTGACCCTAGCAAATCACTAGCCTCTGTGTCTTTGTAGAATGGAGATATTTATAGTACCTTCTGCAGAGAATGGTTGTGAGGATTAAATATATGTGGGCTAAGTGCTTAGAGCAGGACCTGATATAGAGTTAGTGTTAAAATAGATGTTGCTGGCTGCACATTACAGTCACCTGGGGGGAGTTTTGAGAAATTACACCTGGTATTAGGAACTCCCATCCTAATGAAATCAGGAGCGGGGAGAGGTTATAACTTTGTTCTGAGCATCCTAGCAAGTCACTGACAGAAGTGGAGGAGGGATTTTGATGTCTTCTGTTCCAGGGCTTTAAGTGAAAGATCTATCTGTCAGCTACATAAGCAAGAGATCTTTGTGTAATGAATAGCCACCTTTCACAGGACATCTTTGATGTTGTCTGACCTTTTTCACCTTGAGGCCAGATGCCGTGCAATTTAAAAAAAATTAATTTCTTTAGATTTATAATACTAGACTTCATTCAGCTGGCATTAATAGATTGAGTGCTTGTTAACAGTTTCTGAAAAATGGCCTCTGAAAAATGTCTTCAAGTTCTCTTCTCTTTTTCCTGTAAAGGCTTATCACCCATGCCTGAGAATCTAGCCAGGAGCTCTTTTTCCATGTATGGTGTTGGTTTATCAGCTACTTTGATGACAGTGGTCTTATGACCAGAAATAAAGTTTTTTCCTTAAAATTATAGCACCTGCAGGTGGAAGAGGCCTGATTGTCCAGTCAAGCAGGAAAGGGAGCAGTATTCCTGTTAGACAGATGAGTCCATGAAAGGGGAACTCACTTGCCCAAAGTTGTTTTGCTTATGGAATGCCTTCTATCTTTATTCAGGGAGTTGTAATTGCTAGACACTAAAAAGTTGGTCCGTGTAAGCTGGGAGTTGATGGCTCAGTTGTACGATACAAGTGAAAAGCTTCACAGAAAAGAAGAAGGGGAAAGAGAAGAAAAAATGTTCTTTATGGCTGTTTACGGAGCTAACTGCCATGGTGAGGATCGGGGCTTGGATCTCCAGTTGCTGTAGACCTTGCAGGGGAATGTCCTGTGACCCCAGTCGCATCCTCTACTGGGCTGTGTACGGGGATGGGATCACCTTTAAAGACTCTGCTTCTTCACACCTTAGGTGCCTGTATGGGCTTTTGACCTTGGGGCCCCTGGGGCTCAGAGTTGGTGTTGGCTTTCTCCCGGCTCACCTTGGTCGGATCCAAAACAACTGCACTTTCACCTTCCTGCAAAAGCCACCTTGTCTTTGAGGCTTATTTTATGTACCCTCCTGGCCACCTCCCTACTCCCTGCTCTTAAGTTCACTGAAGACTTTGGAAGCAGCCACTTGGTGCCAGAGCTTTCAAGTTCCAGGACCACCTGTACACACTGTTTCTCTTTGTGGAAGTTAGTCTAAGCTTCTCTGCTTCCTTGGTTATAAAAAAGGAATCCATAAGCTGTCTCATAGGGGTTTTTTGGGTTTTGTTTGTTTTGTTTGCTTTCTTAGGATAAAAAGAGATTATGTGTGTAAAACTCCTTATCTGACATACAATAAACTTCTCAAATACTAGCTATTAGGATGATGGTTGATATCCTAGATGCTACTTCCATTACTGTAGTAAGCATCTCAATGGCCCTTCCCCACACCAGGAATGAAGTTGTTTCCAGCAACCCTCATTCAAAGGCCTTCCACTTTACTAAACCATGTGTTTGGCCATCATGTGGCCTTCATCATTGTCTGGTATTATTCCATACCCCAAATTTAAAAATTCATTTAAAAGGACTAGACTCTTTCTCAATTCCCTCATTCACTTAGTATGACTGTGTTTGTTCTTTGATGTCCTTGACACCTCCTCCCTGTCCTCTGTGGCCGTCAGACCTCTGAGGGCCTCACTCCCTTCCTGTCCAGTTCTGACTCCGCAGTTCACCACTCCAAGCGTGTCATGTGGGCACCCTTCTCAATCTTGTTGCACTTGTGCGGTAGACACCCAGTCACTGATTAGCCCTCTTGTCGTCTGGGGGGCATTTGGGGCTGAACATCAGAGGATGCAGCTTGCATAGATTCCTTATTTGGTGCCATGGCTTGGTCTGCAACTTGGATTGGGCAGTCAGAGCTGTTCAGTTGTCCTTGTAATCTTGGGCTTGCCTTCCTCTCTTCTGCAAAGGCCGTTCTCAACCTTTACTGCTCTTTTCTTACCTTATTTTAACCCTATAGATTTTTTTGAAATTTATTAGACAGTAAACATGAGTGGGGGGGATGGGTAGAGGGAGAAATAGACTCTCTGCTGAGCAGGGACCCTGGGATCATGACCTAACCGAAGGCAGCTGCTTAAACGGCTAAGCTACTCAGGGGCCCCATCTTATTTTTACTTTATAGAGAAAATGGAGGCATGAATGCCTAGCTTCCTGCCTCTGTCGACTTGATTTTCTTCCCTCTCTGTCATATTATGCTTGACTTTGTGTCTGTCTTTGCTTGGTACAGACCCTTAGGAATTTGTGTCGAATGAAAAACTGCAGTCTCTATCCCAGTGCTCCTTCCTTAATTGGACAGTCAGGTTGTAACCCTGGCTCTCTCTGCTGCTTGCTGACCCAGGAGAGTCAGGAGAAGTTCCTCCGGTGCTCAGGGCCTTGCATTTTAGATGAGGCTGTTACATTTGTTTAAATTTATTAAAGGATGGTAGTCTATTTTGAGATACAGCCATTTCCTTTGAGAATTACAGTTGGATTAAAATTATGTTCCTCTCCGAAGTATCTACTGGTATTGAAGCGACAAAGCAAATATGGTGCTGGGGTGGGGAGTGGGGCAAGGTCTGACCATCCTGGCTCACAGCCTACTGGAGGAAGCATGTGGGTAAGAAGGCCTTGCGCAGTTTTTTTTGTTTTTTTTTTTTTTTTTTAAACCTTTGTTTACTAGAGCGAGAGCTTGCATGAGTGGAGGGAGGGGCAAAGGGAGACTCTTTCAAACCAACTCCCCCCCCTCCCCAAGTGGAGCATGAAGACGACTTGGGGCTTGATCCCAGTACCCATGAGATCTTGACCTGAGCTGAAACCAAGAGTTGGTTGCTTAACTGATCGAGCTACCCAGACGTCCTGAGGTCGCTTTTGAAGTGGACTTGAGAAATGCCCGTGCTTTCTCAAATAAATCTAAATATCTATGAACGTCTGGATGGTGGTTGTGGTGGTAATAACATTGCAGTTATTTTGTCTTCTCATTGGAGCATCTTGCTGTTGGGTGGGAGGTAGATGCTTGGTTGGGAGGAGCATCCAACCTGAAGACAGCTTCTGGATGAGGAGGGTCTTTCTGCAAGACTGGTGCTCAGTCCCCATAGGACAGCCATTGGCCAGGGAGGCATAAGGCTTATTGCCAGGAGTGCTTCCCTTGGTTATCTCCCTAGCTGAGCTGCTAGTTTGAAGGAGAATGTATTGATTTTAGGTTTTGGCTTTTCTGTCTTTGTAGTTATCCCTTCTGTATGTGTATTTGAATTACCAAAATAAAACCTCCCTGCAGCCTTCTGAAGACCTGATAAGAGAACAGATCCTGCTATGGAAATGAGTTGGTGATGATATATGGGCCAGATAACTTTGACCATAAACTTGGAAACTGGGGGCTGGTACCAAAAGAATTCTTAAGTTATTGGTCCAAACCCCTGTGGGAGAGAATGACCATTGATTTTGAGTTCCCTTCCATAACTACCTGCTATTCATTCATTTAAAAAATATACTTAGTGTTTGTTGTGTGTAAGGTACAGTGCTAGGTGCTGGAGGGATTTGTAGAGTTGACTGCCATAGCCTGGGAAGGCTTTATGGAGAAAGTAGTGTTAAAAGTTGGGCCCAACAGATCCCACAAAATTAAAAGGAAAAAATGGCTCTTCGAACCAGAAAGAAGTAGCTTTTCCTATTTTCGTATGTTCATATTTTCTTCCTAAAGTGAAATTTCCTTTTAGTCAAGTGGTTCACAATATGAGAACTTCTTTGAACAAACTTGCACATCAGTAATTTTCTAGTAACTTGAAATACCAGCTTGGAGAGCCTGGTTTTACATTTTTTTTCAGTAATCTTTACACCCAACGTATGGCTCAAACTCACAGCCCCAAAGTCAGGAGTCACATGTTCTAGGTACTGAGTCATCCAGGTGCCCAAGGAGAGTCAGGGTGGGGGTTTTTTTGTTTGTTTTTAAAGAAATTTTTCCTAAAGCAACTTCTGTAGCCTCCCCTCCTATAGAATATTTAAAATATGGGTTAGAAGTGATTTCAATTTAATAGAGAGTTTCCACTTGTGCATTTGAAAATGTTTGAGTTGAGACTAAGTGCCCACAAATCTTTGAAATTCAGATTATTTGGGGCTATGAATTTGCTATGCTTTTTCATAAGTCATATTCAAGTTGGAAGTCTTTTTGCCTATGACAAGCCTAACTATAAAGAGCAGTAGAATTAGAGGTATGGTTTCTGCAGTGGCTTTGAATAGAGAATGAATGGTTGAGCCTTTGTGTCTTGGGGAATAAATTGTAGCCCAGTGATACCATATTAGCAGTGGAAATTGGGCTAAGCATAATCAACATCATACAGTTGCTGTCTGGTTGCTTGGTCAGTAGCCACTCTTGTCTTCCCCAGCTTTTCTCAAGGAATCCTCTAAATCCTACAGAAGTTCAGTGACTTGTTCCCAGTTACAACACAAGGACCAGGGCTGGGATTAAGTCTGTTGATTCCTGGGCTTTTTCTACTATAGGAAAAAAAAAAATGGGGAGTGGGGAGAGAGAGCTGCTGGAATTTCAAGTATTCATCAAGAGTGGTTTTTTCCCAGCCTCATGGGAGCTCTAAAAGAATGTTGAGATATGGCTCTTGCTTTCAGGAAGCTTCTATAACACAGTTTTCCGTGAATTTCTAGCCAACAGCCAATGCCCCATCTAAGAGGCCTCTTTGTTTCCTTTTGTGGTCTCTATTCTGCTTTGTTTTCTTGACTCACTCTATTCTATATATTATTTATCTTGAAAGGTGCTTCAGACCCCTCACTGCCGCCACACATTTCCTTTCTTTTAGTAAACATTAAATACTGCTAATGGAAAGTAAATTCTAAAAGGAGCCATACAGAGGATATGGCTGTTATTCAGATGAGTCAAATCTTGGTTGGAAAAAAATTTCAAACCTAGTTGAGGATGTCTTTGATGTTTCCCTTTTCTGGGGGAAAAATCCTTAATTATATACAACATAGTTTTCAGTGTTTCACTTGCAAATACTGCTATTTTGGTTTGCTTGATGTTGACAAAAGAAGGGAGGCACCTTCAGAGGCAGCTTTGCTCTCTAAGGGTCAGATGAACTATTTCATGGGAGACGCTCCTTCCATTGGAGCTGGGCACAAATTCAGGATAACTGGGTAATAAGATTTTGTGATCCTGAGATTTTTAAGGTTAATTCAGGTGTGGACATGAAGGGGTATTATGAAATGTAGCATTTTCCTAGTATCTCATTGCCTGATTTCATATGGATTTAACTGCATTTTCTGGCATTCCTTACAAATGAAAATATATAGGAATGTTCCTTGTAACTTATAAACTGCTATAAATGTTGGCTAATTGCTTGATTTGGAGGAAATCGCTCATCTGTGTTCATTGCAGCCTAGTTAAAGCTGTCAACAAATACTGAGAACAGAGTGGGTGCGAAGCCTGTGTTCTGGCTTATGTTTGTATTAAAGAATAAACATAGTCCTTGCCCTCAGCTCACAGATTTGACTTGGGGTTGTGTAAACAGGCAGTATGGCACTCCAGAAGAGGAAGATTTTAATACTAGTGTTATTCTGTGATTTCAGACAAGCTGGTCATGGTTATGATGGTGCTGTTGTGATTGCCAGCCAAAATAGGCTTGTTTTGAAGTCCTCCCTGTTTTACCCAGGGTGATCTTTTGTTACATTTATCTGCCACTGTAATCACTATACAGAATTCTAACACGTAACAGGGAGACCTTGTACCTATCCCCAAAGACTCTATGTGGTACAAGAGAAATCCAAAAAGTGAAAGTAAGTTTTGTACTTCATGTAACTTCTGGACATTTTTAGAAGGAAGAACCTCTGGTATTTGGGAAACTTGGGTGTTGAATGGCAGTAGAAAAATAAGGAAATCTAGGTGCCTTCAGGTCATTGGTCTTCTAAGGCTAATGTCCTATACTCCCATTTTATTCTCTTTTAAATGGAAATGATAGTTTTCTCCCATTACAGAGTTTCAGACGCTGGTCTGGAGGCTGGTCTTTTCTCTCTTCCTCACTTAGAATATAAATTAAAGCTTAGAATATAAATTAGAATATAAATTAAAGCTTTTCCCCTTGATTTGCTATTTATGGGGGAAAGCAGGAACTGGACAGAAAAATTACGGTGGCTATCTGATAACCTCTTTCACTTGACTCAAGACCGCTGATGTGGAAGATGTGGTGGTCCTGAAAACAGTTGAGCTCCCTAAAGTAGGCATCCAAGGTGCCTGGCGTGAGTTGCCCGAGTCCGCGTGTCTTAGTCCTTGTCCTGTGGGACGTGTCTTCCCAGTGGCCCAGCAGATCTGCTGCGGGTTGGAGATGACCAGGGTAATGGATCCCGGGCAGCCTCACCGCCGTGGTAGGGCCTGAGCAAGAGCGCAGCTCCTGCCCGAGCTCGCCAAGGGACCGTGGCCAAGCTCTGTTGGCATGTTTTCTTTTTCTTTTTAAAAGTATGTAGTCTTTGTGAAATGACAGATCCTGAAGGTTGATTGATATATTTGGAAAAGAAAATATCTGTGCTTAGCAGGCAACTATTACGGGATTTTGTCCACCATTTTTTACACAACATTTTGCAGTGTTGGCAGCGTGATTGGCAAGAGAAATTTGTGTTTCCTTAGTTACCCTATAGAAGCACGCTGTGGTTGTCTCCCCGATTCAGTGCTTGCCCTTCAGGTGAAACCGACATCTTTGTACCTGGGTTTACTGAAGTAACATTTTACTTTATTTATTTATTTTTAAAGATTTTATTTACTTATTTGGCAGAGAGACAGCGAGAGAGGGAACATAAGCAAGGGGAGCTGGGAGAGGGAGAAGCAGACTCCTCGCTGAGCAGGGAGCCCCATGTGGAACTCAGTCCCAGGACCCTGGGATCATGATCAGAGAAAAAAGGCAGATGCTTAACTATCTGACCCACCCTGGCGCCCCTGAAGTAGCATTTTAAAGAAGAATTAGGCTGTAAGCCATGCCCCTTTTGTGTGTAAAGGACTTGTTTGTAAGGTGATTTAACCCTATCAAACTTCACTATAGCTTTCCCCAGATTCTGCTTAACTATACTATCTTCCTAGTATCTCTGGGGTGGGTTGGTTTGTTGATTTTTGCTTGTTCATTTGTTTGATTGCTATTGCCCAAAGCTTTCATTTTCTGAGAGGAGAGGCAGAGCAGTGGGAGGAGGAGGACCCTTGCTGGGAGCCTGCGGATTTGGACTCAGGCCCTGTTATTAATTAGCTGTGTGACCTCTGGGTTGTCAGCCTTCCAGAGTCTCTGTTTCTTCGTCAGGGAAACAAAGGACTTGGAAAAAGTAAATACAGGCTGGGACCAAATGATAAGAAGGTCAGTGTGTGGTGCTTAGGGACTCTTGCCTCTCTGTACAGAGGCTTTTCTTCACTCTGGGGTGGGTCAGTTGTGTGGGGTACAAGGAGAACTTTTCAAGCCTTTTTAGGCTCAGTAGGCAGGTGGGACCCTCTTCCACACATGAGTTTCTCCCTCTTAGCCCCTTTCCTCCTCTTCTTTCTTCCACGAGCTTGCCTTCCACCTTCCTGTCCTTAGTGCCTTAACAAGAGTACGATGGGAAACACAACCCATTCGGATTTGTTACTGCTGGGAGTTGTCCAGCCATCTCATCTGTGTTACTGGAGGAAAAAGAGCTGCAGGAGACTCCGTGACAAAATAATGGTCCTTTTGTCTGACTCCTGCTATAGGGATGGTTTTAGGTTTCATATTAGGCCTGGGCTATTGTGTTGTTTTTCCATGCTCAGTACAACCCTGTTTAAAAATGCAGCTTATCATTTAAAGGATTCAGCCGTGGTGCCACAGACCGTTCTACTTTCCTCCCGATCCCCCCCAAAAGTCCTAACCATATGTAGTAAAAAACAAACAAACAAACCAAACCACTGTCACGAATGCTATTTGATTGGGTCCCCTGACATCAGCTTTAAAATGTGTTTTCGTTGTATTTATTTTGCAAATGCTTATAAGGTATATTTTAATCTGATAAACTGCCGAAATGTTTTCCTCGTGGTTATATAATCAGCACCATCTGCAAAACATACCTGCAACCATGTAGCTTTCTTCTTAACCACTACCTTGTTGGTTCCCGGTGCTAATGTCTTCTTTTGACGAGCAGGGTTAGGAGATCTGAATTCCTGTGCCAGACATGTTACAGTAATGTGCCCAGATTTAGCCTTGTAACCTTAATTAGATGTGGAATGCTGAGAATGCCCTGTTGTGTTTTTTTTTTTAACTTTTATAACAAGTCAGTGAACTTATCACTTCATTAAGTTATAAAGTACTCTTTGTGTCTTTAACATTTGGTTCCCCGTCTTCATTTCTTCACAGAAAACTACTGTAAAACTCAAGGTGCCTTTACATTCTCCTAAGCAATCTTTTGGAAGCCAAGTTTCCTTTTGTGTCAGTATGTTAAGTTATATTCCAACTCACAACCCCTAATTCCTCTTCCCTCCCCTCCTTTTCTCTTTAGAAGCAAAAGAGTGTTGAAAATGTTAAAAGCCGTGCTGAAGAAGAGCCGAGAAGGAGGAAAGGGGAACAGGAAGGAAACAGGTAAGTACGAACAAGCAGGTGGCTGCGGGGCTGACACTTGCACACTCTAGGCTGGGGGTTGCTGTTGCATGGGGATTGGGTCCGAGGAGTGTCCTGGGCTAGGAGGCACGTAATACTAGAAGCTATGAGAAACTAAATGTATTCCTGAACTGTGTTTTTTTGTTTGTTTGTTTGTTTTTGTTTTTTTTTTAAGATTTTACTTAATTGAGAGAGACCAAGAGAGAGAGAGAGAACACAAGTTGGGTGAGGGGCAGATGGAGAAACCAGACTGGGCAGGGAGCCCAAGGTGGGACTTGATCCCAGTACTCTGGGATCATGACCTGAGTCCAAGGCAGATGCCCAACCAACTGAGCCACCCAGGCAGGCGACCCTGTTTCTGAGCTTTCTTATGGAGAGTGACTTTGAAATTTGAGTTTGGGTTACAAACCAAATCCTTCTCCAGAACACTTGTAAGGTTCGTGATTTTAACAGATCATTCAGATCCAGAGACAGTCAGAGTTATAGACATGGAGGGATAACAGGTGTGCCCAGGAATTTGGTTTCTAGAAAGCCCTTTCCTTTTTCCCACAAATGATTGCATTTTATATGTTTGGCCAACAGCTGGCTGACTGGTCCTCTGTCTTTTGAGTATCAGATTTTCTGCCTAACAGGTGTAGCCTCACTCAGTGCCAGACTGCTAGTTTTCATTAGATGAGAGCTACTTAATTTGGCTTGGATTTCATTCCTGTTTATAGACTTCTGGTGCTTCTGTGGTCAGTGTGACTCTTCATTGCATTCCATGTGATAAACTCTTCTAAGGTTATTTTGGTGACCACTTAGTGGTCTGTTTTTCTAGAAAAATTACATATTATTTACCATTATTGTACAATAAAAATCTGTTAGCATGAATTGATTCCTCCGGAATGTGCTATTTCATTTTGCAAACTTACGATAATCCAGAGTTGGAAAGTGTCTGGTTTCCTGAGTTACTGTATATTGAATAATATTTCAGTTTTAATTTCTACTAAAGTATAAATAAGTACTTATTACCCAAACATCACTGAATTATAGTTAACTGTTCAATTGAAAAGATCTTGTAATACTTATTAAATATAATGTATGTATATAATTACATATAATATATGTGATGTTATAACAATGTTATCTCTTATTTCTGTACTTACATGATACAGTAAGTGGGCTTAAACTTTTTAGTTATATGGATCTTAGACGAATTTTCGTTATCCCTTAAACTAAAAGTCTGCAGAATGGCAAACTTACTTTACTAAAAGTAGGGTCTTTATTGTAAAGTTACTGTTAAGATTCCATTAGAAGCTTCTCCTTATCCCTGCATAAGCAGATAAAGAAAAGAATTCAGTTTTAACGATAGAAACAAAAGACCATAGTCAGCTTTTAACCTTAAGAAACCAAACCCTACCTTTGAAGAATTAATTAGAATTGTTACTATGGGGAATTTTCAGTTCACATAATTTCTGTCCAGGAGTACATTCACCCTCTGCTGGGTCAAGGCCAAAATATCCTTCTCTTTATTTCTCTGAAAGCAGTTTAAAAAAATCCATCCCCCGACCCCCACCCCCAGTTTTGGCTCATCTGACATTCATCCTTGGGACTTTGTTACTTGCTTCTTTAGATGTCTTTGTAATTTTCAGCATGCAGTTAGGTCCTAAGCTGTCTGGCTGGCTGAAGTTGCCCATCCAGTGGCCTGGGTCTCCAAGCCAAAACTCCCTACTTAGTAATGGAGTCTTTCACAACAGACCCCCCCCATTCTCTTTGACCAGTGCCAATGAAATAACAAACAGTACAGTAATGATTTGGGGCACCCTGCCTTTCAGAATAGCCAGACAGTGAACACTTTGCATTTGTAACTTTTCCAGTTTTAGAGCATGTGATTTGGGGATTAGTTCCCTCTCTGGTCTTTAAGAGCAACTACTGTTTTTTCTGAACCATTTCTTCATAATAATTCCCACACTATGGCTTTTCACTAATGCAAACCAACTTGAAAAAGCAATGGGAACATTTCTCATAAAACATCTGTATGGTATGTGCCTTTTTTCTCTTAACTAGAACCTGGTTGTGTTAGTTGGGGAACAAAGCAGATGGAATTTTAAATCTTGATGAAGTTATGTCACAAGATGATTGTGGAAATTACTTGGAATTTGACCATTTATATGTTGAGCTCTGTGCCAACTCTCATTATATAAGTAGATCATAGCTAAGTTTCTCTGTAAATTAAAGCTGGCTAATCTATGGAGACTGCCCTGAAATTTGAGTAATAATATCTCCTGCAATATGGAAAAATTTTGCTCCACTGTTTCCAATTAAAATCAATCTTTGTTGCAAAGACAAAGGAAAATTCATTTCTGTGTGTTTGAACTCACAATTATAAAAATTTAGGAAATATTTATGTCTAAAACATTGAGCTCAGCATTTTATATATCCTTTGTAGATTGTTTTTACAATCTTGAACCTCTCTTTTTTTTTAAAATCAGCTTTGAGAATTTAGAAAATATAATCAACTGAGCTAAATTTCATATTCAAATGAAAACAAATATTTTTCAGAAATACTGCAAAGTTGTTATACCTTCAGTTCCTATTCCTAAAAGAAAATGTATTTACTTTAAATTATCAGCAAAATTTTAGCAGGTATTGAAATTTAAGTTATATGGATATAAGGGTATTTGAAATGTGTATAGTATTAAAGTATTGAACATTGACTGAACTCTAAAAATAGCAATTTTTAAAAAAAATCTAGGTTATGCTTACAGTTAAGCAAAACGTGTTTTCTGGAAGCTATAGAATTGTGTCAGGGAAAACAGTATTAAAAACTTAAAATGTTTTTGGGGAAGATACATTTCCTGGTCCCCACTATTCCATCAGTCTAAATGAGCACTGTGTTTCTCTTGACCTTGAGTTAGGCCTGAGGGAGCAAAAATCAATATTAAACCACAGTGTGGGAGAGCTAGATGAGGGTGTGTGTGTGTGTGTATAATTTTTTTCCCTCTTCCCTGCTCCTATGTTAGGTCCTTGATGCAAAGCAAATGTAGTATTTATTTTGAGGCTGTCCAGGAAGGAGTCTTTTTATTTTAAGTGAACTTTGCTATCCAAAAACTTTCATGTTTCTATTGTTAAACCTATCATTTAAAAATGAAATAAGGTGGCACCTGGGTGGCTCAGTTGGTTAAGCGACTGCCTTCGGCTCAGGTCATGATCTCGGAGACCTGGGATCGAGCCCCACATCGGGCTCCCTGCTCGGCAGGAAGCCTGCTTCTCCCTCTCTCACTCCCCTTGCTTGTGTTCCCTCTCTGGCTGTGTTTCTCTCTGTCAAATAAATAAAATCTTTAAAAAAAATGAAATAATTACTGTAAGTATATTGAGAGTATCCTGATACAAATCTGGACCAAAATATAAGAGTATAGAGTTGATAGAAGAGCAGTATAGGGAATCAATATCATCTCTCTACAACAACACTATTTAGATAAATGCATGGGGAAATGTCCCATTTTATAATAAAACAAACTTTAAATATTAACCTAAGGAAAAATGTGCAAACCTTACATTGAAGAGAAAAGCAAACCTTTGCTGGAGCGCTTAACTGAATAAAGGGAAAGAAATACAATGTTCTCAAATGGGAAGATGTAATGTTTTAAACCAACTATCTCTTACAGAATTACCTAGGCATTCTATTTAATCCCTAATGAAGTCCCAGCTATTTTATTTTTAAAGACTTTGTTCTTTAAGACCAGTTTTAGGTTCACAACAAAACTGAGCAGAAGGTACAGAGATTTCCCATGTAGCTTCTATCCTGACCACTCATACATAGGCCTCCCCCAGGATCAGCAGCCCCCACCAGAGCAGTACGTTTATTACAATTGATGAACCCACATTGACACATGGTAATCACACAGATATCACAGTTTACATCAGGATTCCCTCTTGGAATGGTACATTCTGTGGATTTGGACAAATATGTAATTATCTATATCTATTGTTAGAGTATCACATAGAGTATTTTCACTGCCCAGAAAAGTCCTGCCATTTTTTTTTTAACATGACGTAACCAGTTGATTTAAAAATTTATCTGGAAGAGAAAATACTTAAGAGTAGCCAAGGAAAAATTGAAAGTGTATCTAAATGGCTGAGCCTGGCTCCCATGCCTGGCTTCTAGAGCAGCAGGAGAGATTGGACACATGCATATTTTGACTTCACTTCTGTAGGGTAAAGTGGACTTCACCTCCCACCAAGGCATGCACTGTGGACGATTCTTCTGTCATCGAAATGGGCAGGTGCCCTCTACTACAAAACCAGGCACAGATATTTAGTATACCTCATTAGAATAGCTACTGTGTCCACATAATAAATTATGTGGCTAGTTTTTTTGTACTTTTTTTCCCTATTGGTCTCCAAGAAATGAATCCTGATTTTATCTAACATACTTTTTTTAAAAAAGATTTTATTTATTTATTTGACAGAAACACAGAGAGGGAACACAAGCAGAGGGAGAGGGCAAGGGAGAAGCAGGCTTCCTGCCGAACAGGGAACCTAATATGGGGCTGGATCCCAGGACACTGGGCTGAAGGCAGACACTTAACTGAGCCACCCAGGCACTTCATCTAACATCTTTGATATAATTGTAGCTCACAGATGATAACAGTTTTGGTGTTTTCTTTTTTTTCTTTTAATCCCAGAGAGAGTAACGTCATTTTGGAAGCATTAGGCAGGTGAGACCCATTGCCCTCCAAGAGAGGGTTGGTCCCTCTTCCTCTGTGTGCATCCCTTCTCCTGTCCTGTGCTAATCTTGAAACCATAGCCTTTTGCCCTATCCAACTTTTCTAGTTGCTCTGTTTTGGTGTGGAAGTAGCTCCACACTGAGGCAAAAGAACAAGGTTTGGTGAATGTCTAATTGTGGTACTGCCTCAATTAAAATATAGAGATGAAGGAAGGGTTGCTTAATATGCCAAAAATAATTGTTGATTAGTCTTTTCCTTTCAGTTTCATTATTTTTTTTTCAGTAGGGGGGGTTAGTTTGAAGCAATTTATTAAAAAAAAAAGACATTTGACCTTCACCTTTTCTTCATTAAAACCCAGCTGGTCAGCTAAGTGCACTTATAATGGTGTTAATTAAGGCACTGGATAGTCTCTATAAACTTGAGTGTGTACTGAATTAATCTGTTAGCTTTGCATCTAATCCTTCACTTTGAATTTGTAGTAAAAGGAAGCTGTTTGCCTCTAAAGTTTAAAAGCCATTGATGTGATTGTTAAATGTGGTATTTTAAGCCATTCCAGGCTGCAGTCTGGCTTTCAGTGGTACCTTCTAAAAATGCCTCAGTACAAACGATGCTTTGTTTTATCCAGAAAATATGAAGCTGCTTTTGATTATTGTGTGCTGCATTGCCCATTTTCTGTGGTTGTGGACTATTATTTAGGAATTTAGTGCAGTGACTGTCTTGCTGAGCTATGGGTATTTGGTATCTTGTTAACGGACCCCAAAAATGTTTTCTAAGCAACAAAACAGGCAGAAATAATTCAGTCTAACGGTATTGTATTTCTCTTTACCAGGCCACTTAAGCAAATTCTGTAAAATATTAGGGCAGGATATAAACACAGAGTAGAGGCCAAGCTGGTTTTTGGTAGAATCAGCTAATCAGCTTTTGGTTAGCTTGGTAGCAATTTTTCTTTGTTGTCTCTTATACCTGTCTCAAAGTCTAGAAAAAGCAGACTTTGGAATTAGAAGTCACAGATTCAAATCTCAGCTTGATCACCTCCCCTTTATATGAATTTGGACAAATTCCTTAACTTGACTAAGCTGCCTGACAAGGATGTCATCAGGGTTAAATGAGAGAACCTTTTTGCAGAAGTGTGTCACTCGACACCAGGCTTCTGATAGATACTCTGCAGACCTTTGCTTTCCTGAGAAAATGGGGGTGGTACCTACCTTGAACAAACAAAACCGTTGTGAGACAACTTGTTCCTTCCCTGTTGAAGAGATGGCAGGGCTGCTCTCAGGCAGAGCAGTGATGTTTTGGAAGCTTCTTGCCATGACTTCCTATCTTCAAATACCAATGCTGCCATCATCCTTGCATGGGGAGGTCTTTTGTACCTAAAACTGGGAAAGCTGAGTCCTTGGTCTCTTGTGTGGTGGTTTATACTTGGGAAATAATTTATTTTACCTTTCAGCCTTTATCAAGTACTGGCATTTTGTCCTTTTTCTTCGTGAAGTAAAACTAAAAGACTTTCTCGGGGCACCTGCGTGGCTCAGCTGGTTAAGCAACTGCCTTCAGCTCAGGTCATGATCCCGGAGACCTGGGATCAAGTCCCACATCGGGCTCCCTGCTCAGCGGGAAGCCTGCTTCTCCCTCTCTCACTCCCCCTGCTTGTGTTCCCTGTCTTGCTGTGTTTCTGTCAAATAAATAAATAAAATCTTAAAAAAACAAAAAACAAAAAACAAACAAACAAAAAAGACTTTCTCCCTTGCTAAAGAGATTTTGGGAATCAGTAAGCAGCTTTAAGAATAGATTTCTAAGTACAGTTTATATAGTTTCTGGAATGTTTCATTCTAACACATCCTTAATTAATGAAGGTCTTCTACGTCGAAGGCTCTATCCTCCATCCTCTTTGTAGCTTTCCCATATGTTTTAGGGAAATACAAAAGATGAAAGAGAGACGGAAGAGAACACACACTTAGCGTTTCTTATGTGTCAGGCACCTACACGTCATGGACCAAGCTGGTTCATCCTGAACAGCCTGTTTCCTGTGAAGGGCATAATTAGAGAAAGCTCTGGACAGACAAGGTGAAATCAGGACACCTCGTGGATCTTCCGTGTTTTCTGGCTAATAAGAGCCCCTGGCAAGTCACAGCCTATCCGAATCATAAAGTTGGTAGCAGAATTCTCAAACAACAAAGCTTATTTACGTGGGTCCCTCTTTATATGTGTACTTGTCCCCTGAACATTGCAGAGGTTATGGATTCCAGCCCCTACAGAGTTGAAAATCCACATATAACATTTGACTCCCTAGAACTTTTAATAACTTATTGGACTGGAAGCCGTACTGAGAACAGAAATAATCTATTAACCCATATTTTGTATATGTAATATATACTGTATTATAATAAACTAGAAAAAAAACTTGCTAAGAAAATCTGAGGAAGAGAAAATACATTTACAATACTGACTATATATATTGGGGGAAAAAGCCACGTAGAAGTGGATCTGTACACTTTAAACCCATTTTGTTTAAGGGTCAACTGTATATGTTGTGTAAATGTAGTAGGAAACAATAGAGAATATAAAATAGTTCAGCATCTCATTTGGGGGGGTCAAATCTAATTTCATTATATAAATCCTTTTTCAAAAAATTAAAGCTGCTTTTCTGTAAAATAACCCCCAAAAACTGGACTTATTTTCTATATGCCTAATTTTCAAAGAGCTTTGTCCTGTGTAGCTTAAGTGCCCATCAAGAACTCTATATCTGAATTTTCATGTGATCATTTGCATTTTTTTTAGTAATACCTTTTTTTTTAAGAGAGAGAGAGAGCAAGTGGGGGGGAGCAGGGAGAGTCTTAAGCAGTCTCCACAGCCACATGGAGCGGATATGGGACTCGATTTCATGACCCTGAGATCATGACCTGAGCCGAACTCAAGAGGTGGTTGCTTAACTGACTAAGCCACCCAGGAGGCCCCCACCCCCTGGTCACCCCATTTGCATTTTCTAGGAAGAGAATTCTGTTCTACAGAAATATGAAAAACTTGATTTCATGTAATGTATTGGCAAATAAAGTTTTTGAGTGAGGAGGTAGGCTACTAAAGATTTGACCTAGATTGACTTTTTTTTTTTCCTGTAAAGGATGATCTAAGCTTACTGTTCCTCTTAAGAGGATGAGGCTGTGACCCTGAGTTGTGCTGCAGCTGAGGACGGCCACCAGGGCTAACCCGCTGGGGAGCATTAGCCTCAAATTGAGAAACCTTTATTCACATCTGAAATCATGGAGCTGGAAAGTAGAATCTGTTTGTCACTGCCCTCTGGTGAAGACTCTTCTGGCTTGTAGACAGTTGCCTTCTTCCTGTGTGCTCAGATGGCAAGAGAGATGGCAAGGCTCTCTAGTACTGCTTCTTATAAGGACACTAATACCATCATGAGAGCCCCACCCTCCTAATGTCAGTTAAAACTAATTATTTCTCAAGGGCCCCATCTCCAAATACCATCACATGGGGGTTTAGAGCTTCAACATACGAATTTTCAGGAGACACAATTCAGCCCATAGCACTTGTAATGCTTTATTTCATTGATTGTAAAGCACACCGTATATCATGTACCTTTAAAGAAGAAAGAGCTGTCAATTTGTCAATTAACTGACAGTACTTTATTACTTAAAATGTTTGACTTACTGAATATTTCCTTTCTTTACAGTTATTTTTATGTGTTTCAGTCTTTTTCATAAAACAAGGAAAATAAGGGTACCTGGGTGGCACAGTTGGTTGGGTGTCTAATTCTTGGTTTCAGCTTGGGTCATGATTATGAGGTCATGGTATTGAGCCCCACTCGGACTCCATGCTTGGCATGGGATCTGCTTGGGGTTCTTGCACCCTCTCTCTGCCCTTCCTGCTTATGTGCCCGTGTGTGTGCACTCTCTCTCAAATAAATAAATCTTAAAAAAAGAACAAGGAAAGTATAAACAGGTTGATCAAAGCATTTCTAACTTATATTCAGAGCATAATTCTTGTCATTTTTAAAAGCATTTTTTTTTTTTTTAAAGATTTTATTTATTTGACAGAGAGAAACACAGCCAGAGAGGGAACACAAGCAGGGGGAGTGAGAGAGGGAGAAGCAGGCTTCCCGCCAAGCAGGCAGCCCGATGCGGGACTCGATCCCGGGTCTCCAGGATCACGACCTGAGCCGAAGGCAGTGGCTCAACCAACTGAGCCACCCAGGCGTCCCTAAAAGCATTTTTTAAAGATTTGACAGAGAGAAACACAGCCAGAGAGGGAACACAAGCAAGGGGAATGAGAGAGGGAGAGGCAGGCTTCCCGCCAAGCAGGGAGCCTGATGCGGGGCTCGATCCCGGGACTCCGGGATCACGACCTGAGCCGAAGGCAGTCGCTTAATCAACTGAGCCACCCAGGCGCCCCTTATTTATTAATTTCAAAGAGAGAAACACAGTTAGAGTGGGAACACAAGCAGGGGGAGTGAGGGAGGGAGAAACAGGCTTCCCACTGAGCAGGGAGCCTGATGCGGGGCTCGATTCCGGGACTCTGGGATCATGACCTGAGCTGAAGGCAGACGCTCAACGACTGAGCCACCCAGGTGTCCCCTTGTCATTTTTTAAAATCTAGTTGTCAGTATTCATTTTTCTCCACACTACATTGATAACCATCCTTTCATGATCTCAAAAGGAGATTTTAACGGGAGGCTTTCAGATAAAATCCAGGGTTCATTTTCCTTCCACAATTGACCCTAAGTGATTTGTTGACTGAAACCTGGAAAACGCTAAAATTGTCACTCTACCAGATGTGACAACCCAGGTTTGCTGTTAGTGGCTGTGATGTTGCAGTCACCACCTGGCTGATGTTGATTTCTTAAGATGCCATCAGCTATTACATTTCGGTTTTGGAGAAGTTAAGGTGAGACTAAATATGGGTCTTTGGATCTGTGCCTAATACAGTACGTGCTCACTCTAAAAAAATTTGGAAAATGTTAATAAGAATTTAAAAAGCCCCAGGATATTCATTGTCTTTTGCTTTATCCTTTTCGATGTCCTTAGTCTTTGATAAATGCCTAATATTTTATTGTACTGTCATGAAGGATTTTGTTTGGGTACATGCTTTCTCATTCACTTAAAAAAAAAAACAAGCCTCTGGAAGATAAGTATCTGTGTACAAATCTTAGATTATTTTAATGGAAAGTTTATAACAAGGAATTAATGAAAAGAAACAAACCTTTTAGAAGCTGTGGTACCTCTTGGCAAACGTTTTCCTGAGGGATTGTCATTGTCGTCTGTGTACGCAGTGTGAGTGTGCCTGCTTGCGTGACTCTTACTAGGATTCAGTATTCGTAGATTTTAACAATCTTTGCTGATTTTATAACATAAAGCATGTATTTGTTTTTAATTAGCATTTCTTTGAGTTTGGTAAACCTCCTAAATATTTAGTCCCCATTTAAATATATTTTCTCCTCATTGTCTTTATGACCTTGAACAACATGGGGGTTGGAAGTACCAACCCTGCTCTCCCTACCCATCCACACTCAAAAATTTGAGTATAACTTAAAAAAAAAAAGATTTTATTTATTTATTTGACAGAGAGAAACACAGCTAGAGAGGGAACACAAGCAGGGGGAGTGAGAGAGGGAGAAGCAGGCTTCTCACTGAGCGGGGAGCCCTATGTGGGGCTTGATTCCCGGCCTCTGGGATCAGGACCTGAGCTGAAGGCAGTCACAACAACTGAGCCACCCAGCTGCCTCTCGAGTATAACTTTTGACTCTCCAGAACTTAATAGCCTATTGTCGACCAGCAGCCTTCCCAATAACATAGTCGACTGACACATTTTGTGTATTTATTATATACTATATTCTTACAAAAGAATAAGCTAGAGAGAAGAAATGTTAAAATAAGAGAATATACATTTAACATATTGTACTGTATTTACTAGAAAAGTTCTGCATCTAAGTGGGCCTGTGTAGTTCAAACCTGTGTTGTTCCAGGGTCAACTACATTTTTTTCTGTTGGAAGTGTGAGAGACTCCTCAGTCTGGTTCCTCCCTTTTCCTAGTATGGCGCCTGGCGTGTAGTAGTGGGATTTCCTTATAAAGTCACTCATGGGAATTTTTATTGAAGTGACTAAAATCTGCCTGTGTTCCGTGGGTAGAAGTGTCTCCTGTGTTGTTGAAAGTTCAGGTTTGTGTTGAGGCTGCTGGTCTGATTGGCTTCTATTTAAGAAATTTATAGAGAAACCAAAATAAAGGCATAAAACCAACTAAAAATGAGTCATCAGGTTTTCCGCAGTACTTAATAACTTTCTGCCTCTGTACATGAAAAGTCTCAGTACCTCCTGACCCCTGGCTCCTGGTGAGTTGCTACCAGGCAGGAATAGTTCCAGATAGGTAAGTATCTCCTTAATAACTTTTGCTGTATTCTTTTTTTTTCAGAGAGAGAGAGAGAGAGTGAGAGAGAGAGAGAGACAGAGACAGAGACAGAGCAGGGCAAGTGGTAGGCAGAGGGAGAAGCAGGCTTCTCACTGAGCAAGGAGCCCGATGCTGGACTCATCCTAGGACCCTGGGATTATTCCCTGAGTCAAAGGCAGATGCTTAACTGACCAAGCCACCCAGGTGTCCCAAACTGTTGTAGTCTTAAGTGTAAACATTTTGATCCATGGTTTGTAATCTTACATTGTTAGATGTGGGGATTCTTTTTTAAACTAAAGGTAAACTAATGAGATTAAAGGATTTAGATCCAGAAGAGTCTTACAAATTGAGTTCAG
>PITA01024433.1:0-26284 GCA_004023965.1 Spilogale gracilis
TTTTTTTTTTTAAAGATTTTATTTATTTGACAGAGAGAAACACAGCCAGAGAGGGAACACAAGCAGGGGGAGTGAGAGAGGGAGAAGCAGGCTTCCCGCTGAGCAGGGAGCCCGATGTGGGACTCGAACCCGGGTCTCCGGGATCATGACCTGAGCCGAAGGCAGTCGCTTAACCAACTGAGCCACCCAGGCGCCTCTGAGATGTTGTTTTGAGGTTGTTTTTTTTTTACCTAGACAAGTGACTTAGAAGAGGTGAGATACCTTCCTTTCTCCCTCCCTCCCTCCTTTCCTTCCTTTGTCCTGAAGATACACACCTGGGCTCTGGCTGATCACTGGGACAGCACAAATGACAATATTTGGCTTCTCCTTTGAGACCTTTGATGGGACAAGGAAACGGCATCTGGATGTATTCCGTAACGCGTAGTCTTCACGGGTGCTACATTCCCAAGTCAGAGCTTAGAGAGTGGTGGGTGGTCTGGAGAGAAGTTAGAGGCCTGGAATTAGTTTCGTTCTCCATTGCGAAGCAGCTACATACAGCTGGGTCAGCACGTGGTTCTCAGATCGCAAGCCTGGCTCCGTATCTGAATCCTACTACTTGCCAACTGTGTGAATTAAGCAAATGACATAATCATTTTTGCTTTTAAAAGGCCTGTTGGTTAGAACTGTAATTATAGTTCCTCCATTATAAGGTTTCCGTGACAATTAACTGAGAGCTAATCCATGAAAGGTTAATTACCTGGTAATACCCTGGCAATGGACCGGGCTATTATTTTTAATATTTTCTATTAGTCCCCAAATGTTCTTTTTAAAAAAGATTTTATTATTTTTAGTATTTTTATTAGTTCCCAAATGTTCTTTTTTAAAAAGATTTTATTTAAAATTTTTTTTTATTTTTAAAAGATTTTATTTATTTATTTGACAGAGAGAAACACAGTGAGAGAGGGAACACAAGCAGAGGGGGTGAGAGAGGAAGAAGCAGGCTTCCCGCCAAGCAGGGAGCCCGATGTGGGGCTCCATCCTGGGTCTCCAGGCTCATGACCTGAGCCAAAAGCAGTCGCTTAACCAACTGAGCCACCCAGGTGCCCCTAAAGATTTTATTTTTAAGCAATCTCTATACCCAGCATGTAGCTTAAACTCATGAGCCCGAGATCAAGAGTCACATTCTCCACCAACGGAGCCAGCCAGGTGCCCCTAGTTCTCCAATGTTCATGAGCGTCTGTACTTCTCCAGGTCCTATGCTCGTTGCCTGGGAGCAGAGATGAGCACAGAACTCTCACAGAGCTCACAGGAGACAGGTGTACATATGAGGCATTGAAAATGAGGTGTGAGGCAGGGTTGAGGCACAGGGAAAGTTTATGGGAGCAAGAGGAGAGGCACCAAACTCATTCTTGATGGGGAGGGGACATTCGTGAGGAGTTTGGGAAAGTTGCCAGACTGGGGTAGTTCTTCTTGAATAGTCATTAAAAGATGAATGAGTAAGAGTTCGACAAGTGGGGGTGGAAATGGATGGCTGGGTAAGAGCAATCCAGGAAGAGGGGACGAAGGGAAGCTAGTGAGAAATCTGTGAACAGGGAACAACTGCTGAGTGTTACTGAAGGACCAAGTTAGAGTATGAAGTGCCTCACAGACTCTGTCGTGACTGGTGATGGTCTTTGGAGATTTTAAGTAGGGCAGTGCATCCCGTGAGTGGGCTGGCACTGAGAGCAGATTCGGTGTTAATGAATGAGTGAGTAGAGGCTGAGTAGGATTTTAGCAAATCAGTGTAGGGAGTATCAGTGGGATGAGGCTCAAGAGGGATGATGGGATCCATCCAAGTCTAGAGACTCACTGTAAACAATAAATACATGTGTATGTGTCTATATTGGGAAGGTAATGCATGCTTATTATAAAAATCGTGGAGTAGTACAGAAGGGCGTATATTAAAAAAAAGTTCTCCTTCTATTCCTTCAGTTTCCTAATCCTGACTCCTGCAGGTAATTAGTGTTAAGAATTTTCTTGGGTTTCTTAACAAACACGTGTGGGCAGACCCATCTACGGAGAAAAAGAAGGTGTGGTGCTGAGATGCTGGACTCTGGAGCCAGCCTGCCTGGGTTCCCATGGTAACTCTGAGACCCTGTTAGCTTCATGGGCTCACTGCAGTTATATGACCTTCCTGGGCCTCAGTTTTCCTATGTATAAAATGGACACCCCTACCATAGGATCGTTATGAGGCAAAAATGAATTAATATATGCAAGGCATTTAGAGTACTTGGCTTAGAGTGTTGTTGTTGTGTTGGTTTTTTTTTTAAATAGAGAATCTCTTAAAAATGATAGAGGATATTATAAAAATACTTTGCCATTTGGGTTTCTCTAATTACCAGAGAATCCTGCACACCTTACACATCAGTAAGCATAAATCTTCCACATTGCTCTTAATGCTGTGTGGCACTGTATGGTATGGGTAGACCCCTACTTTATTTAACCACTCTCATATTTATGGACATTCAGCTTGTTTCCAGTTTTCTGCTACGAAGGTTATCATTGTGTCGTTGTTCAAGTCTTTCTGTAAGGTACATTCCTACAAATCACATTTCTGGTGTAAGGGAAAGCCCCACCATCCATGAACTATTCTCTTCTGGTGAAAGCAGGTGGCAACTGCTCTTGCCTCAAGCACATATTGAGAGACGACATCTTTTGCATGCAGCTGCACACCAGGCTGGGTCCCTGCCTTGAATAAATGGTTTAATGGGGCCAATGGGAAACTCTGGGGAGGAGTTAGGCCAATGGATGTAAGAAGTCCCTCTGGGAGACATTAGGAGAAGGGAGAAATGAAAGGGGGGGGGGAACTGGAGGGAGAGATGAACCATGAGAGGCTTTGAGAAACAATCTGAGGGTTTTAGAGGGGAAGGGGTGGGGGATGGGTTGGCCCAGTGATGGATATTAAGGGGGGCAGAGATTGCATGGAGCATTGGTGTCATAGGCAAACAATGAATCATGGAACACTGCATCAAAAACTAATGATGTACTGTAAGGTGACTAACATAAAAAAGAGGGTGCCCCTGGGAGGCAGGGGGGCCCTATTCTCGCCTTTCTTCCTGGTCTCACGTTCTGCCTGAGATTCAGAGTTAGGGAGAGCTTTGGGGGTGTAGATTTGGGTGATCCTGGTGATGGGGAAGAGTGATGAGTGTGCAGGAAGCAGCTCTCCCGCATCTCCCTTGCTTTCGGGGGACGTGGCTCTGAGCCAAGAGCCGAACCTGTATTACCTGCAAGGAGCCCTGGGGTCAGGCTGCAGCCCAGGAGGTCACAGACTTTCACAGAACCTCTGGTATCTAGAAGAGGGTCCAACACCCGCTGCTCTGGCAGGGGCCAGATCTGTTACAACACTTGGGCACTGCCTACTCCCAAGCCCTCTGGAGCATGTCTCCACTGGGGCAGAACACCACCCAGCCCAGCCCAGGAAGGGCAGACGCTGGACCGTACCTCTGCACTGGGAGGCACCCTCTGGCCGGTTGAAGCGGAATGCAGCCCTCCCCCATAGCTGCATTTTTGCTCCCCCCCCAACTTCATTACTCCTGGTCAGCCGTGGTCTGGAAGCAGATGACCCTCCTACTAGGGATCCTCAGATGACGTCATACGTCCGATGACGTCATACGTCCGCTTACGTCACAGCGCCTGCGACCTTCACTGCACATGATCTCACGCAGGCACATTATGGAAAAAAGAAGGGCGAGTCCGGCACCATAAGGTATTTTGAGAGCGAGAGACCACATTCACATGACTTTCATTATAGTATATTATTATAATTGTTCCATCTTATGACTAGCTATGGCTGTTAATCTCTTACTGTGCCTAATTTATAAATTAAACTTTATCACACCTAGCGTTAACTTTAAACAGGGTGAAGAGCAATTCGTTTGAGTAAAAGAATGAGTTTATTTAGGAAAAGCCAAGGAGCTGCTGCAATTGGGGGCAAGCAGGCTGTGGTGAACTGTAGGTCAGTCTGCAGAAACAAAGGAAGGTCAGCTTTGATTAGGCTTTAGGCGGAAATTGGGGCGGCTTGTTCTGAACAGAAGTTCACTGGAGGAAGACAAGACTTTGAGGTTGTGGTGTTTTCAGTGGCTGCACGCGGTGGGTCGTGCCTTCTTACTGGGACAGGGTGGGCTCTTGCTTCTTTTACTTAAAAGCAGGAGATAAATTCCTACGTGAAATGTGCCCTCGTTGAAACGGTTATCTTTTTCCGGTAGGTTTTGTAGGTTGTGGGACTGGCGTGTTACCTGAGAGCTCCCCCTTCTGGGCTTACAACTGCATTTTAGATGAGGTTTCCTTTTAGTTTCACGGTATTTTACGTACAGGAAAAACGAGTATATATAAGGTTCGGTACTACCTGTGGTTTCAGGCATCTGGTGAGGGTCTTGGAACATTGCCCTCTCCCCGCCATAATAAAGGGGGACTTACGTGGTCGTGTGAGGAAAACCTCGAGGGCCCCAGTGTGACGAGGACCCGGCTTCTCGGAGCTGGCACTGAGAGGTCGTCTCCACTCTCGAGGAATCCCAGGAACAGAGGCAGGGGCCACGAGGGTAATTGATGCAGTAGGCAAGAATCTGCGGAATACTCCGGACCTAACCGTCCACAGTGATTCAGAGCTGCGGGGAATGAGAAGCACTTGTAGGAGCAGACACAGTTAATTTTCCAAATCTCTTTTTGCTGGAAGTTATGAGCACGGCTGACAGCCACCCCTTCCTTCCGAGAAGCCCATGAACTTCCTGGGCTGGCCCCTCATGAGAACATGTGCGTATCAAAACAAAACAAAACAAAACAAAACAAAACAAAACAAAACAAAGGCTGGTATTGCATCTTGAGTTGGGGAAGTAGATTTTCCCAAATTGTTCTTCTAAAAACTTGGACCAGTTTATACTTCCATTGTGTATGAAAGTGGCTATTTTCTCTCATCTTTGATAACAGTGAGCATTATTAAGCTTGGCTTATTTTGCCAAACTGGTAGAGATATAAAGTGGTATCCCCATGTTGATTTAATTTGTGTTTTCCTTACTATAAATGTAAATGACCATGTTCATATGTACTTATTGGCTGTTAGCATTTCTGTTCGGTTGGTGACTTTTCCTCACTCATTTGTAAACTCAGTTTATAGTAAGGAAATTGGCCCTTTGTCTAGCAATTGAGTGGCCAATATTCTCCTAAGATTTTGTGTTCTTTAAACTTTATTTTCTTTTGTGGAGAAATATAAACATTTTATGTATTCAGATTTGGCAGTCTTCTTTAGGGCTTCTGGGATCTATGTCATACTTAAAAAGGTGTTTTTTCGCTTCAAGTGTATAAAACTATTAACTCATTTCTTTTTCCTGTTCTCTTATTGTATGTCTTTGTTTTTATGTAAAAGTTTTTTTAAGTCTCTGGAATTTTGGTATAGGAAGTGAGAATTTAGCTTATTTCCTTTTCTAAAATGGCCAGCTAGTTATTCCAGTGCTGTTTAGTGGCTAATCTTTCTTTTCCCTGCTGATTTGAAACACCTCCTTTTTCATATGTCAGAGCATCTTGCTCTCTGTACTTAAGATATCGGGTTTTTTTTTGTGTGATTTCTGCAAGGTTCCCTCCTCATGGGCCTTCTTATTCTTGTGTAAAATGAAGGGTTGGGAGAGATGATGTTTGAATCCCTTTCTAGCTTTCACAGGGTAGGTTGATGCCACACTTCTTAGGAGGACATCAAACCCTCCTTCCTCAAGTCTTTCAGTCAGTTGTGGCGACAGGCTTACCAACCACCCAGTGCTCAGGGCCTGTTGCCAAGGTAGTGTCTATGCCCTTTTATTGTTACCTTTTTCTTCATGAGATCATTATGTTTGAATCTTTGAAAGCTTAAACCCTCTTTTACATGAATTCTTGTGTGGCCTCTTATACTGAGACAGAAGGAAAGAAAAGGGTCTTAATAAGAGGTTTTTAACTTGGGTCTCTAGGGAAGACGGTTATGAAGAAAGCGATGGGAAGTTATTTAAACACTTTATAAGCTTTAGGAAAATGCGACCCACAGGCTGACTTAATTAGGTTAATGTTGATTAATCTTCCTTGCTTTGGATTAGAGGACTGCACGGTAAGCTCACAGTGGTCTATGCTTCTGCTGGTGGTAGTGTATAGGAACACGCATATACTGAGTTCCAGGAGTTCTAGAAAGAGAATTGATTTAATGCTTTACAGACCTTGCCAAATCAGTACAACTATCTCCATTCTGAAGGTATGGAAGCTAAAGCAGGAACTTGCCTTAGGCTGCCCAGGAGGTGTAGGGCTCAGTAGATTTTGAATTGGAGGATTTGAACTCAGGTCCATACACAAATGCTTTCCCCCTGCATACTTCCCACACTACAGTTCTCCAGGAGGTCTGATTGGTAGTTGAATATGTTGACTTCTAAGAAAAGGACTAATAGATCTGTTTCCCTTGTTAGATAACCATGGTTCAAACCTGTTAAGGGTTGGCTGGAATCACTGGGCTCCAGAGGTTGATGCCTTTGACAGTGGAATTAAAGTAACTGTGTTGGCCAGAATTTCCACCAGGTGGCGCTGCAAGCTCAGCAATGGTGCCCTCCTTCCAACCGCGGCCACCTTGAGCCCACAAGTGCCTCTGGGGACCTGCATACAGATTCATCATCCCCCAGCAGATGGAATTTCTCTTTAAGCTTATTTTGAACTCCGGCCAGGTGAGGCACAGCTGAGTTGGTTCTCTTTGGAATTAAAGAGGGCTTGGGGTGATTCCTCTCCTTTCCATGACCTTCACTGGTACAGAATCTGTGTCCTGGGCAATTAGGTGGCTCATGATCGGGTTCTTGTGCTGTGGGATGGTTGCACCGCTAGTTATAACAGATGGTAGATTTCAGGTTGAGGGAGATCTTTCCGCTTTTGCTTTTGATGTGGTGCAGGCAGGAGCATTTACTAAATGTGGACTGGAAGGTCCCAGTGGAAAGGTGAAAAGTGAGTTTGGAGACCCTGGTGTGCTAGGGTGAAGGCAGCAGGAGGAAGCAGCATGAGGGAAGGGAACTGTTAGTTATTGAATGCTTATTCTGTGCCAGGCACTGAGAGGGGGAGCCTTCCCCATGTTGTCTTACTTAATCATCACACCAATCCTGTGAGTTAGATACTGTTAGTGTCCCCATTCTACAGATTAATGGACCTGCCTTGGAGAGTTGGACAGACTTGCCCAAAGTCTCTAAGCAGGACACCTTTGCAGTTAGGATCCTGTAACAGCCCATGCTCCAAGGACCAGAGCCCAAAGACTTGGGAAGAAGGAGTACAAGGAGGAACTCTAAAACTCATCATTTAGTAGTGCAGCCAGCACTATACTTCCTCTTACTTTCTTAAGACTTCAATTCCATGTACCAAATACATGTTCAAGAAACTATTTTAAAAAAGGAAAGGTGAGATGGTGGAGGGAATGCAGTATTATCACCATCTTACACATGAGAACACTGAGACTCAGTAAGTAGCACTGCTAGGGTTCAAGTAAAGTTTATGTGACTCAGAATCTGCTCTTTTAAAAAGGTAAATATCGTTAGATTGTGCAAACTCATCATTCATTCACTCAACAAACACTGACCAGGCAGCAACTAACACCAGGCATGCAGCAGCTGCTTTCACGTAAGATTAGTCCTTTGTAAGTATTCTTTAGTCCTCCAGGGTCATCCTTGTATCATGCATCCTAGTGCAGTGTCTTGCATCATAGGCAGTCAGTAAAGGCTTATTTAATGGGATGGAATGGAGTTGAATTGCACTGATTAGACACAGCTGGAGTGCTTGAAGTGATCCAGGTCCTTGGACTTTCCAAGTCTTATGAAACCAAATTATTGGGACTATTCACTTTGGTTCAATGCAGCCAGTATTTGTTGAGTGACTGCCATTTTATTCCTTTACTGTTTGGCTAATTTTGGCCATATCACCCAGCCTGCTGCTAAAATTGTACATTGAAATATAAAGCTACACTAAAATCTAAAGCAAAGGCAGGAACATATGAGCTTCATACTGGAGGTAATTACAACAGGGGAACCTGAAGCTCTAGGCTATGGAAAGGTGGTATTTTGTTTACAACTGTTTTTGAAGTTTGGTTATTCTTTTAACTAGTGTGTGAACTTGCACAGATAACAATATCTTTCTGAATGTCAATTTCACCCTTTTAAGGATGCATTCTTCATCTCACTGGATCGTTACCAATATTAGCAGCTTGAGGACAGTCTGAGTGCTGAGTATTGTGTTTTCAGTTCCAGGCAGAGGACCTGGCAACTAATTAGTGCTCAGTAAATATTGAGAGAAGGACACTGTTCTTCTAAGTAGGAAAGGCAAATTCCCAGTTTTATAGATGGGGAGATAGGTCCAGGGGGTTTGTTGAATGAGAGAATCAACTTGAGATTTATTCAAGGTTATGCATCTAAAAGTGGTAGAAGCCAGGTTTTTTGAATCTTGGCCTTGTAATGTACTGATCTGAGTTTTCCTGTGAAAATAACCTCCTAAGCGGTCTATGTGGTCTTTTGTAACCCAAATATCCTATGAGTTTAGGTCAGTCAGTTTGGTAAGTGGAAGAGAATATGATCCAAGATCATAAATAATGACCAGGATTAGTTTAGGCATCTGGAAAGTTGTGTTTGTTCTATTCATTCATTCATTCATTCATTCAACAATTATCCTGTAAGTACTTACTCTGTGCCAGAGCACATGTTATATTTTGAGGGTAAACAAAAAGATAAAATACAGTCCTAGCTTCCAGTGAGCTTACAGTCTGGCAGAAAGTACAGAAAGCAGCAATCACGAACAGGCTGTTGGTGCTAGGACCAGGAGGATGGAGGGTGTGTGGAGGTGAGAGGGAAAGAAAGGAAGGATCAGGGAAGGCTTCCAAGGAGATTTGTTGTGTGGGAGGTTGAGAACTTAAATATAAGTAGAGGCCAGTGATAAGAGTTGGGAAGAAGAGTGGCTGTAACTCTGTGGTATGGCTGGCCATTCATGAACTCTGTTAGTGCTCTTCTCACTTGGAAAGAGGGAGCTGAAATGCGGTCTTCGAGGTGAAGTATGAAGGATGCGTTTCCTTTTGTAGGAAGGAGGTCAGCACATACTTACTTGGCCAGTTTATGTCAGAGCATTCATGCTGACACAGGCCTATCTCTGATGACTCCTATTTCTAGGTTGATGGCTTTGATATTTTGGTTTGGGTGCCTTAGAATCAGACCTCGAGACAAAGATTTGTATGCATTCGGATTTTTGGAAGGTGGAAAGAACATAGAAGATGAGAAGGAAGTGATGGGGGGAGAGAAATCAGCTGCTTAAGGGAGAGCTTTAAGTCAGTTGTCATAATGGGAAATTGTTGCTTTATTCCATGGAGACACTCTAGAAAACTCTGCAAAACACATGTCTCAGAATTCTCCCAGCCAATGGAAGAAGGAGCTGGAGTATTTGTAGTTACTAGCTAAGGGGCTGCCTATTCCTCCCTTCCCTGGTGTGTGTGTGTGTGTGTGTGTGTGTGTATGTGTGTTAAATGCCAGGCATTTACAGCATGTACAGTGGGTTTTGTTAGCTTGAGGTAGCCCTTCAAGAAGATACAGGTGATGACATGAATGTAAATAGTGAGAAATCTTAGGGGTTCTGGACAGAGCACGGACAGTGTCTCCTATACTTGGGGCTTTAGCATCACATTGTTATATATTGTATTATCATATTGGTGATGATTCTATCAGATGTTATTAAAGCCTTTAAGTTGTCATATTCCTTCTAGTTCCAGGCATAGCCCTTCAGATGGGCAAAAGATGGATATCTACGTTCAGGACAGAGAGCATGGTCTTGGTGACTAATCTGGAGAGTTGCTGGTTTATTGCAAACTTGACAGGAATTCATTTATGAATCCTCTTGCCTTTCATAGAACTTGAGCTCCAAAATAAGACATACCACAATACCAACACCTGGCACCATCTAGAGGCATGACTCCAGTAACAGAAAGAAAGTAGATCATAGGACTACTCTCTTGATCTAAGGGGACCTGTAAGGTGAACAGATCTACATCTCTGGTCATATGTATGTACAACAAGCAATGTGCCAGATACTTTATGAAAATGTAAGATACGATTACTGTCCTTTAGGGGCAAATAGATTATTTTAGAAATTTCTGATACACACATAAGAGATAGTTAACCATGCCAAACTAGGGACTGAATATTCTAACATGGTGTCCCAGGTTCAAACAATGATTTTCCTAAAAGGAAGAATCAAGGTGGGTCTAGTTGGTGGGGACGAGGGAAGGAGATGAGCTTGAGCTAGACTTCTTAGGAGAAGGCAGTGTTTAGACAGGCAGAGGAGAGGACATAAAGAATTCCAGTTGGAGAAGTCACTTCAGGAAGAGGTGAGGATGAATAGGGCAAGCTCAGAGAGTATTGAACACTCTGAAGGAAAAGGTTCACCTTGGAGATTTTGAGATAATGAAGAGGAATATGGATAAGGTTATGAAGAGCCTTAGAGTTCAGCTTTAAGACTGTAAGTAAGTGGTTTTCAGAGCATTTTTCATGATGGTTCCTACTCCTTTTCAGAGACCAGTGCTAGAGGTGGAGGGACAGCAGAAAAGAATCCAGCCCTTTTTCTCAACTTCAGTCTGGGCACCTCTACTTAACAATGCCTTTGTATTTTGTGTTTCCAAAGAACTCATTTTAACAAAGGTTTCTATGCATAAAGAAAAACTGAAAATCATGGTGGTAGTGGGAACCATCAAAGTTTTAAATCAGTGGACAAATTTTTAAATTAAGTCATTATTTGGTGTTTGCATTACCACATGCTGGGCAGGGAGGGGCTGTACAGATGAGTAGGGCAGTGGTGTGCAGAGGGCAATCATGGAAATGTGCAGGGCAGATGCAGGGGAGGATATCTGAAAACAGACACAGATTAGTAGCAAGTTATAGTTGTCCTGACGTGAAGCGATAACATCTGGAACAATAACTATAGAGCGACATTTTAACTCTTTCCTCCACAGGTTCTGGGCTTTGGCCTTTATTTTTTGCTAAACTTGCTGCTGATACTTCTACCCTATGCTAAATATTTCTTTTGTATTTTTTTGGAAGTGCCTACTGACTCTGTGGGTTAGAGGATCCAGCATGCATTTCTATATCTACAAGGAGCAGTGAATGAGTACAGTGGCCAAGAGTGAAGCAGTAGGGTTTGGGAGGCATAATGATCTGCAGAGATCTTGCTAGGCCATTTAGACATTCAAAGTCCATGAGAGGAACACCATAAATGGGCCAAACAATAGTTACCTGCGAGCTGGCTGTCCTTGTTCAGTTCTTCTGATCCATGTCCATAGAGCACATGGCTTTTCTCTTTATTGGTGTAGACCTGCAACTCTCTGTATCTTTCTTCACTGCTCTAATGTGTTGACTAATGTCTTGCCTCATGCCTCTGCAAAAGTTATTGAAAGAATCTTAGAAACCCACTCCTTTGGCAGGAACAGTGATGTGCAAAGGGATGTGCTTACACTAATCTTACACTAATGCCATCTTGGGCAGGTATAAAATGATGTTTAAAGGAAAAATTTAGAAGCAGAGGTGCTGAAGGACAAAGGACAAAAACTCCATAGTCTCATCGTCCCACAGGGATAGGTTTCATGTTTGGAGTTCCAGGAGAGAGAGATGTTCTATTTCTACTTCTAAAATACTTTATATAAGTAAGAGCTATGAATCCAGGAGATATCTATATTACTGTTAGAATAGAACAACCTTGGTTGTCAGGGTTACCAACCATCCTGATTTGCCTGGGACTGCATGTTATAGAACTTCATGTTATAGAACACAGTGTCCTAAATCCTGGGAAACTCTTTAGCCTCCTGCAAACTGGAATGATTGAACAAGTAGCCTTGTTAGAACAAAGAAGCCATCAGAAAAGCTCAGGAACTGCTCATAGGGTGTTTGTTTGTTGAGCTAACCCATATACACTGAGGTAGTTCTATTAAATTACAAAAGGGGAGATGGGAGTCAGCCTTCTCCTCCAAATCAGGATTTGTCTTTCCTAACTCTATCCCCTACTCTTGGGGGCTTATGAAGTTCTGTTTCCCCAGCTGATTCTATAGCAATGTGTAAGAGTGCGAAGTCAATTGAGTTTCCTGCAGTTGGGTTTGATAAGGAGTTTTATATTTGAAATAGTGGCTAGTTCGCACTCTACCCCAGTGTTCGGGATTCTCAGGGAGAGCTCTTTGGGGCTGTTTGACCATATCTATAAAAGAATGCAGAAAGTTATTCTCCATCTGGATCCCCAAGAGGTAGGTCTATTATTCCTTTTTGAGAATGCAACATAGCATCTACGCTTTTACTCCAGAGTGCAGGAGCAAATTGAAGGCCATTGTTCATTTGTCCAGGTGGAGAGGGGCTGCCCATTCAAATCATCCTGCATTCCTTAGGTCCAAATCTGACTACTGGAGTTCCCCCCTGATACCCTTGGCTCTTCTGTGACCATGCCACCAGATCAGGCTGTTCCAGAATGGCCACAGCCTTGTGTTGCTTAGTTACAGCCACTTCTTCTGGGAAATCTCAATGGGCTGTGGTTACACAGTTCCAAAAATGCCCAGTTAAAGACGGGAATTTTCTCATTATTCTTAGTCAGCCGGAGATCGCATTCTGTGGTGGGAGTCCTAACAGGCCATGGCAGGCCCATGACAGGCCAGACAGCTTCAGTCGGCAAGGCCGATGTCATACTTCTTCATGCAAACTAACCATTCAAACCTCTAAGGATGTCTCTGGCTTGGAGACTTATGATAGCTGCTCATCATAAGAGACAGTCTAATTCTGGTTTTGCACACTAACACACTTGCTTCTGGTGATGATTTCCTTGGGCCCCTGTTAGATATGCTACATTTAACATCACCTATTTTCATAGCGGGGTTGACTGATGTGGCTCTAATAGCATCATAATGGGAGCCTATCCTGCTTTTCCTGCTAGATACGTTTTCCCTGTTTCCAAGGGAGTCAACTTTCCTGATAGCTGAATCATAGTCCTGTGAGGGTAGGATGCCCTACTTCTCTGTCTCCAAGATAATCCCTAATTACTTCTCCTTATGGCTCAAAAATACTCCCAAGTTAGTAAAAATGCTCATGTTTTGAGCATTCTTATCTTCTTTAGATGCCCTTTAACCACAGATCTACTTCTCTATAGCCTCCTTGTTTAAGGATATAACTTTTCCAGCTATCCAGTCAAATGGCTGGTGACCCACTCTGTTCCTCAGCAGTGAGATTTTCCAATTGCAATAGTCTGGTTAAATTGTTTTCCTATTTTCAAATCCCATAATACTGGAACGAATGAACTCACCACATTTGATGCCTCTTTGTACATGGTGCATAGTAATCCACACTACTAATGATGTATTGTTATACCTATGAAAAGACTTACTGAGAATGATCTACAAGTTGAGGAGTAGCAGAGTATATAGGTTCCCTGGAGCCTTCACAATCATGTAGTGAGATATGTTTGGCCTGCAGAGCTGGATAATGCTGTGGAAAGCACTCTAGTAGAAGAATGTTGTTAAGTGCTTTACATATTTATAGGGAAGGCTAGGAAGGAGAGGCTGGGGTGAGGGATTACTTAGTTTTCCATGTAACAAAGGGAGTAACGCTGAAGAACTTCCTAGTTTAGCTAGGGAGTTTGTGAAGCCATCCTTGCTAGTAGGGAACCCTCACTTCTGTTTGATAGTCGGACTAACTTACTGTGAAGACCTCTGGCCATGGGGAGGAGGTGGATGTCCTTTGGCTTTTGGAAACCAAATGTTTGTCTTTCCTCAAAAAGGAAGTTTGTATTCTGTACAGATAAATTTCTTTCATTGGGCTACAACTTGCAGGATGTCCATGCTGTAAATCCTCCCTGATTTCTGTAGCTCTGGGGCTCAGCTCTTAAACTATTTATACTCAGTGCCTTGGGATGATAACAAAGGATGTAAAATCAGAAGACATGGGTCTGAGTACATGCTTGGCCATTTGCTAGCTATGTGGTCTTGGAGAAGTCATCAATCTTTCTGAATCTGTTTTGTCCTCAGTAAAATATCTAACTCTCGGGACTTCTCTAAGAGTCAAATAAAACAACAAATGTCAGTGCTCTTTTTAGACTCCAAGGCACTCTACAAGAATTTGCTATGATTATGATTGCTACCTGCAGAATCCTAGGGAACCCAGCACATAAACGGTACTGCTTGGCTCATCAGAAGCAGCTGTTCTGGTTCTGTTTACCGCACATGGGTGAATAGTTTACTCAGGGCAGGATTGTGACTGCGACAAACAACACAGGGTGCCTCCTACCTCATGTAGAACGAGGTCTACGCCATCCCAGGAGCCAGCCAGATGCCAGATGCCACACTATGTGTGCAATAGAGAGTAGCCGGGCCTGCTGTTTTATAAAAATGTAATGGCAGGTATCTAATGTGGTTAAAGCTTGGGTGATTCAATAACACGTTGTTTTGAATCCCATTACAGATATTCTTGGACAGCAAGCTTCATTTATCACTGGGTTGCCCCTATGAGTTTTCCTGAATTTGGCTGAGCCCTAAATTTGCTATTCATTTACAGTGATATGGTACGTGCAGTGAGCATTTACTTGAGAGAATAAACAGACCTGGGTTCAAATCCCACCTTTCCTTCTTAAAAATGGCCTTTGGTGAGTTACTATAGCTCTCTGAGTTTTCTCACCTTTAAAGGGGAATAATAATATTTCCTTTGTAGGGTTGTTGTGACGAGTAACTAAGATGATGTACATAAAATACCCAGTCCAGTATCAACTAGGCTATACTTAAGTGTCAACCATACAGAAACATGGCCAGTGAGCCATCTGCAGCGCATCTGATCCCAGGGGAGGGTCCAGTTAGGATTCATCAATATGTTTCAGTGCTTTTTAAGATTCACTGTGCTTACAAAACTGTGGGTAACCTTGCTAAAAATTTAGGTTCAGATTCAGTAGGTCTAGAGTGGGGCTCGAGAGCCTGCATTTCTCATAAGTTTCCAGATGATACCACTGCTATTACTCAGGGGCCGTATATTGTATAAAGACATGTTTAAACCTTAGCTAGCACATCTAACCTACTAAACTAATACAGCCCAACCATCTGTCCCCAACTGCTCTTGCTTAACTCAGAAGTTCTCAAGCACCATTTAACTAACTGGTGCCTGTGTGATTGCAGAAGAATCAACTGTAAAAATGAAGATTTCTAAATCTACCCCCAGGAGATTCTACTTTTATAGGTAAGGGGGTGGAGGGCTTCCCAGAGGGCTGGGAACCAGCCATGCAACAACTGTTGCCAGGTGTTGGGCCAGCATGCTGAGATCTATTAGTTATTATAGCTGAAGCTGAACACAACTCATACGTAATCCTGAGTGCTACATCAAGAAACTGGGCACCATGGAGGCTTACTGACAGAAGGGTAAATAGGAGTGAGTCAGATCTCTTTGGGCAGTTGATTCACGTCATGGTCAGTATCAGAAATCCCTTTCCATTTGCCACTATTACTAATAAAATAATCATATATTTGCATATTTATGGGATTCTGAGTATGTGACCACTGGTGGCAAAACTTGAATGTTCCTGGATTTTGCTTTACAAACAGCAGTATGCAGTGTTTAAACACTTAGGTTTTGGGGTCAGATAGATCAAGGCTTAAATTCTGGTTGTATAGCTGAAAAGTTGTGTGATCTTTGGGTAAGTCACTTAACCATATACACAACAGTTTTCTTATCTGTAAATGCAGGTATTATTACCTACAGTATGAGTTTCTGGTGAGGATTATCAAGACAAACATTTCCATTTTCCATCTTTCTCACATTAGAGGATGGTGACCTGATCCCTCCAATTTCTCAGGTCAGAAGCCATACGGTCATCCTTGACTTCTTTCTTATATCCTACATTCATCATGCCAGCAAATTCTGTGCACTTCACTTTCAAAACTATTTTTGCTAAAGCTTCCTAACTGATTTCTTGGTTTCTACTCTTGCCCCATCACCTTTTATTTTCAATATATTAACCAGACGTAGTGGGTTAAAATGCAAGTAGATCATGTCACTCCTCTAATCCAGCCCTCTGCCCACTTTTCTCAGAATAAAAGTCCTTAAAATTGGTCTTTTACCTGATCCTATGTGATCAAATTCCCTGTTACCTCTCTGATCTCATTTCTGATTATTCTCTCTCTTCTGCATTCTACTTTAACCCCCTTAATTTTTTGACCGACAGGTCAAGCGAGCTCCAACCTTTGTTCTTTGCCCTGGAATATCTTCTGTTTGCAGTGTTCTCTTCTTTGATATCTGCATGATCAGCTGCTTCAGCTTCATCTTTGCTAAAATGTAGCAGTGCTGCCTACCCCAGACCATCCCATTTAAAATCTCCTCTTCCCTTGTCCCAGGACTCGGGAGCCCCTTTACTCAATGCTACCTTTGCATTTTCTCCATCATCTTCTAACATGTCATATAATTCAGTTTTTTTATATTTGCTGTTTATTGTCTGTCTTGTGTCACAGGAATGTCAGCTCCATGCGAGCAACGGTTTGTTTTTTTTCTCTGACGTGTCCATGGACCTACATGTACCAGCATGTGTTACATAGTGGATAATTAATGCATATTTTTAAAATATGTGAATAATGAATATAAAATTTGATCACAGTACCTGGCATGTAGATGGCATTGAGTAAATGGCAATTTTTATCAGTTGTGCAACATCTGAAAACCTGTTCCTCCCTTAGAAACCCCTGACTAGAGCTCTACATAGCATGTTTTCTTTTTTTCTTTTTAAAAAGATTTTATTTACTTATTTGACGGAGAGAAACACAGCTAGAGAGAGAACACAAGCAGGGGGAGTGAGAGAGGGAGAAGCAGGCTTCCTGCTGAGCAGGGAGCCCGATGCAGAGCTCCATCCTGGGACCCTGGGATCATGACTTGAGCTGAAGGCTCATGCTTAACAACTGAGCCACCCAGGTGCCCCCACAGCACATGTTTTCACCTCAAAAAATCTCTCAGCATAGTCCTGGGAGGTGGGTGGGCTGGGATTCTCACCCTTGCTCTGTCAGAGATGAGCAACTAGACAAATGGGGCTGTAAGTGATTCATGTAAGTAGTGCGTTGTACAACCAGAGTGGAATGGATTCCTGGTCTCTCAGTTCTGAGCTATGATCTTTCTGTGCTGCAAGGAAGGACTTCTTACACTAAGTTCTTAGCTTCCTAAGCCTGGATTATATGTTAATCAAACACCCAAAGTGCTGAGGTGCACAAGACCAAGATAATGTCAATAGTCTAACATGAGACTCATTTATCTACATTACCTTGAAACAAAGATCTGTGAATTTGGGTGACATTGAATTGAATGACACAGATCAATTACAAGAACTTTCACATAGTGGATTAAAAAAATCACTGCTTCCCCAAAGAGATTGTAAATGTCTTGTTTTTTTCTGTTGTTTGGCTAAAAGAAAGTCAGTTTGGGAAAATGCTAATGTAGTAGAAATAAGATATATTATAATAAATGTATTGGAAATTTAAAAATGAAAACCAAAACATCTTATAATTCTGTTATCCTTATAAATCCATAGTTGTCAACTTTAATATTTTCTTCTGCTTTTTGCTTATAACATATGTTATTTTTATATGACACAGTAATTTTCTCTTTTTTGATTTAATGTATCCTGTACTTTTAGCTTTAACTATCCAGTATTTAGAAAAACTCTGTCTAACAGTTATATAAAATACCATCTGGTTGGTGTACCACAGCTCATTTAACAATTCTCTTATTGTTGCATTTGTGGTTTATTTTCAATGCTTCACTGTTTACATGGCATTGCAATGAATGTCTTTGCATCTGCAGCTTTTCTGTAGGGATCCTGCCCTCCCACTCCCCCCTGCTTTGATATCAATTCCCAAGAGTGTTTCTACTGGATTAAAAAATATTTTATGGTTCCTTTTTTTACTTTTTTATGGTTTGGGTGGTTTCATCAGGTGGCTAATATATGTTTTATATATGGGAAATTGGAAAATAGACCATCATCCCTTGCTTGTTAATTTTCTCATTAAGGCAGTAGCTTTGATGGTCCCATAGCTTCTTTGATGGTCCCATCATGGAGATGATAGTATCGGAAATGTTATCTTCTCTGGAAATATACTCAGTTAATAAGGAGGGTTCTCTTTTTGGAGGACTGTATTGTCATCCATTAGGTATCTGACCTTTTTTTTTTTTGAAGATTTATTTATTTGAGAAAGAGAGCATGCTCCTGTGAGATGGGGGAAGGGCAGGGGAGAGGGATTGAGAGAATCTCAAGCAGACTCCTGGCTGAGTGCAGAGCCTGATGTGAGTGGCTCAATCTCAGGACCCTGAGATCATGAACTGAGCTGAAACCAAGAATTGGATTTCTGACAGAGCCACCCAGGTGCCCCTAAGTATCTGAAATCTTGTTTTGATTCCCTTGAGACAGGCTGTGGTGGGAAGAGGGCTGGACTTGAAGTCAGAAAACTTGGATTTATATGCATTGATTTTGTATCCTGCTACATTACTGAATTATTGTATGAGTTCTAGTCATTTGGAGGTAGAGTCTTTTGGGGTTTCCTTATAAAGTATGTCATCTGTGAAGAGAGAGAGTTTGACTTCTTTGCCATCTGAATACCTTTTATTTATTTTTGTTGTCTGATTGCTGTTGCTAAGGCAGCTAACACTATGTTGAACAATAGTGGCAAGAATGGGCATCCTTGTCTTCTACTGATATCAGTGGGAAGGCTGTCGGTTTTTCCCCTTTGAGAACGATATTTGCTATGGGGTTTTGTAGATAGATTTTATGAGGTTGAGGAATGTTCCCTCTATATGTATGCTTTGAAGAGTTTTAATCAGGAACGGATGCTATATTTTGTCAAATGCTTTTTCTCCATCAATTGAGAGGACCATGTGGTTCTTCTCTCTTCTCTTATTGATTTATTTTATCACATTGATTGATTTGCAAATGTTAAACCAGCCTTGCATCTCAGGGAAAAATCCCACCTGGTTGTGGTGGATAATCTTTTTAATGTACTGTTGGATCCTATTAGCTAGGATCTTGTTAAGGATCTTGGCATCCATATTCATCAGAGGTATTGGTCTGAAATTCTCCTTTTTGATGGGTTCTTTTTCTGGTGTGATGATTAAAGTAATGTTGGATTCATTGAAAGAATATGGAAGGTTTCCTTCTGTTTCTATTTTTTGAAACAGCTTCTGGAGAATAGGTATTATTTATTCTTTGAATGTTTGATAGAATTTCTCAGGGAATCCATCAGGTCCTGGGCTCTTGTTTTTTGGGAGGTTTTTGATCACTGCTTCAATCTCATTACTAGATATTAGTCTATTCAGGTTGTCAATTTTTTCCTGTTTCAGTCTTGGAAGTTTATAGGTTTCTAGGAATGCATCCATATCTTCTAGGTTGTTTAACTTAATGGCATATAACTGTTGATAGTAATTTCTGATGATTTTCTTATATGCTAACAATGAAAATATAGAAAGGGAAATCAGAGTATCAATTCCATTTACTATATCAATTCCATTTACTATAACATCAAAACCCATAAGATACCTAGGAGTAAACCTAACCAAAGAAGTTAAGCATCTGTACTCGAGGAACTACAGAACACTCATGAAAGAAATTGAAGAAAACACAAAAAGATGAAAGAGCATTCCATGCTTATGGATCAAAAGAATAAACATTGTTAAAATGTCTATACTGCCCAGAGCAATTTATACTTTCAATGCCACCCCAATCAAAATTCCACCAACATTTTTCTAAGTGCCAGAATAAACAATCCCAAAATTTATATAGAGTCAGAAAAGACCCCAAAATGCTAAGGAAATGTTGAAAAAGAAAAACAAAACTGGGGTCATCATGTTGCCTGATTTCAAGCTTTATTACAAAGCTGTGATCACCAAGACAGCATGGTACTAGAACAAAAGCAGACACATAGACCAATGGAACAGAGTAGAGAGTCTAGATATAGACCCGCAACTCTATGGTCAAATAATCTTCAACAAAGCAGGAAAAAATACCCAGTGAACAAAAGACAGTCTCTTCAATAAATGGTGCTGGGAAATTGGACAGCTACATATAGAAGAATGAAACTCGACCATTCTCTTATACCACACACAAAAAGAAACTTGAAATGGATGAAAGACCTCAAAGTGAGGCAGGAATCTATCAAAATCCTAGAGGAGAACATAGGCAGTAACCTCTTTGACATTGGCCACAGAAACTTCTTTCAAGACACGTCTCCAAAAGCAAAGGAAACAAAAGTGAAAATTAATTGTTGGGACTTTATCAAAATAAAAAGCTTCTGCACTGCAAAGGACACAGTCAACAAAACAAAGAGGCAACCCACGGAATGGGAGAAGATATTCACAAATGACACTACAGACAAAGGGCTGATATCCAAGATCTATAAAGAACTCCTCAACCTCCACAACCAAAAAAAAGATAATCACATCAAAAAGTGGACAGGAGACATGAAGAGACATTTCTCCATAGAAGACATACAAATGGCTAACAGACACATGGAAAAATGTTCGTCATCACCAGCTATCAGGGAAATTCAAATCAAAATCACATTGAGATACCACTTTACACCAGTCTGAATGGCCAAAATTAACAGGACAGGAAACAACAAGTGTTGGAGAGGCTGTGGAGAAAGGGGACCCTCTTCCACTGTTGGTGGGAATACAAGTTGGTGTAGTCTTTTTGGAAAACAGTGTGGAGATTGCTTAAAAAATTAAAAATAGAGCTACCCTATGACCCTACAATTGCACTATTGGGTATTTACCCAAAGATACAGTTGTGGTGAAAAGAAGGGCCATATGTATCCCAATGTTCATTGCTCTTCATACAATACATTAACCAGATTCTTTCATATTTCAACACAAAGGAATAATTGAAAAGTTAGAATTTCAGGCAAAAAACAGTTAACAAGGAAGAAACATTTGGCTACAAGGACTTTCCTGGAACTACTCCCATAACAGCAAGGTTACTATATTCCATGGTGAGCCAACTCTATTCTGGAGATCATGATAAGTATTCTGTTTATCAATTGCCGAACTGTGGAAAGAGCCAAGATTCCCTTCAACTGATGAATGTATAAAGAAGATATTGTCTATATATACAATGGAATACCATGCCTCCATCAGAAAGGATGAATACCCAGTTTTTGTAGCAACATGGACCAGATTGGAGGAGATTAGGCTGAGTGAAATAAGCCAAGCAGAGAAAGTCAAATATCATATAGTTTCACTTACTTGTGGAGCATAGGGAGTAACATGGAGGGCAGTAGGAGAAGGAAAGGAAATGTGAATTGGAGTAAATCAGGGAGGGAGATGAAACATGAGAGACTGTGGACTCAGAAACAAAATGAGGGTCTTGGAAAGGGGAGGAGGGTCAGGGGACGGCTGAGCCCAGTGGTGGGTATTGAGGGCATGTATTGCATGGAACACTGGGTGTGAGGCATAACCAATGAGTCTTGGAACACTGAAAAAATAAAATAATGTAATAAAATAAAATATAAGGTTACTCTAAAAAATAAATAAATATGTCTTTAATATAAAAAAAGAAAACTTGGATTTAAATCTTAGTTATGCCACTGATAAAAAATATTTTGTAAAGTTCTTTACATAGCAAAGTATTATTATCTTTTCATTATAGAGAAAGAAAAAGGCCCAGTTATCCAAATGGACTCCCAAATTCCCAAAGGGTGTTCCAAGAGTTTAGATTTCTGCTTTAGTTTTCAGACCTGACTCATTAGAAAAGTATATCCGTGGTGCATGTGAGATTGTGTTTCCCAGTGGGTTCGTTGTATGTAGTGGAAAGATAGACCTGGATTTGACTCTAGGGAGATTTGACAACATCTCTGGAATGGGGATAATAATAGGGATGGAGGGAGAATTAAATACTGAGGGCATCTGTTGCATAGAGCACTGGTGTGGGGAATGGGGAATGAATCTTGGAACACTGGAAAAAAAATCTAAGTAACAATAAAAAAAAAGACAGTATAAGTCAAAGTCTTGTGGAGGGCTTCTCTAGTGCTAGTTATCTAGCTCCCCCACCCCTGCCCTTACCACAGGAGGGGTTAATAGATATTGTCACAGATTCTTTTTTCAGAACCTTTAAGGGAGTAAGAATTTAATGTAGAACAACCCATTTTATTTTGGTATCCATAAAATATTTAGGGGAATTTTAAGTAGCGTTTTCTTGTTTCAAGGGCATCTTGAATTATTTCTGGAGATAGTCAACCCAGCTGGCTATATTCAGCAACTGAGAGCCTACATTAAGCTATTTATTTCAGTATATTCACTATGCAGTGTGTCTTTCCTGTTGGTCCAGACAGAAGGGGTTTATTTTCAAGTCAAGATGAATGCTTATGTCCAAGACTCAGAGTCTGGATGCAGAATTGTAAGCATTGGTAGTTTAAGAGCATAAACATTGCTTCAACTTATCCATTATTAAAAAAAAGTAATAATTTTTCTCATCCATTGTAATCCTATTTAAAAGGTCTTTGTTTTACTGTTGAAAATATAACAGATCTTTCCATTTTCATACCACTTTACATTTTATATAATATGTTCACATAAATTACCTCAACCAAATCTTACTACACTTCCTTGAAGGATTCTGATTTGAAAGGCATTTGTTAATAAACACTCACTATGTGTTAACCTCAGTCCCTAGGCACTTACACATGACTTTCTCATATAATCTTCACTTTCAGCACTTGATGAAATGCAGGTAATTGTGAAGCAGTGTAACCAGGCTACAAACCCAGGTCTTGTGTTCTTTTTCTTTTTCTTTCTTTTTTTTTTTATTAAAGATTTTTTTTATTTATTTGACAGAGAGAAATACAGCCAGAGAGGGAACACAAGCAGGGGGAGTGAGAGAGGGAGAAGCAGGCTTCCCGCCGAGCAGGGAGCCTGATGTGGGACTTGATCTCGGGTCTCCAGGATCATGACCTGAGCCGAAGGCAGTCGCTTAACCAACTGAGCCACCCAGGCGTCCCTTGTGTTCTTTTTCTAGTGCTTTATTTGTTTTATTTTATTTTTTCAATAATTTTATTCTTTGAGTTGATAGTTTGATGCTTTTGAAAGTGTACCAGCTTGAGTCAGAAGGCTGGGACTTTAATCCCAGTGAGTGGCTCATGGGATCTTGGGAGAGTCATGTCCCTTCTCTGGGCCTCAAGTACCTTCCTTTTAAAATGAAGAGCTTAGAGATTATGACCTCTTTGTTTTTTTCTTGCACTGACAATCCATGTGCCTTTGGGACACACTCCTATAATGAGAAGATTTTGAGAGTATGCTTTCACTGGATTACTGTTCAGATTTGGAAAGAAGTTTATGAGATGACCTTTAGCTTTGGCATGATCTCCTCACCTGACTCTACCCAATCCCAACAATCTTGACTTTTGGTGCTCCAGACAGCCTGCTTAGTAAAAACCAGAGGTTTGATCTGCTCTTGCTTCCCTGTTTAACACAGAAGACTTTTTCTTCCTTTTCAAGGAAAATAATGAGAAAAGAAAATGGAAATAATTATTCTGATCCATTTTTTTTGATTTGAATTCAACTAACCAACATATAGTACATCATTAGTTTTAGACACAGAGTTCAGTTATTCATCAGTTGTATATAACATCCACTGCTCGTCACATCATGTGCCCTTCTTAATGTCCATCACCTTGTTACCCCAACCTCCCACCTCCCCTCCAGCAACCCTGATCTATTTTCATAATAGTCTCAGATATTTATATAATATGTTCACATGAATTACCCCAGTCTCAGGCTGTTACTGTTGGTAGGAACTTTGGCAAGAATTTGTTTTACCTAATAATTTAGAATTCTAGGAAACTGAAGGCCAGATCAAGGGAGTGCAAGGAGTTCCAAGGTCTCAAAGTGAGTTAGAGGAAGTCTGAATTAGAAGTCAGGGATCCTGGATCCAGTCCTTTCACTTCAAGTAGTTGGGAATTTGGAGTAAAGCTTGTTTGGAGTTCCTGCTAGCCATCAAGTATATAAAGCTGTGGGTTGACTGATGCAGTCTGATGAGGTGCTGAAGAAGTTATTAATGTTTAATAGAAGCAGCAGAAGTACCATGTGTAGAACTGATAAGAATGTAGGGTTTGAAGTTACCCAAGACCTGCAAGTGTTGTGGTTAAGACTGGAGCATAAGGGGGTGAAGAGAAAAGTGGTGAGACTGAAGAGCCAAGTAGGACATATGTCATAGAGAGATTTTTATTCTTGAATGTTGTGTCTGGGTACACATCCTTCTGTATCTTCACCTTTTTCTGTTTGGGGAATAGAAAGAGAAGGGGATCTAGCATGGAAGACCAGATTTATGTTTTTAATTTCTGTCATCTTGGGCAAGACATTATCTATAAGTCTTGTTATTTCACCTTTATGGGATCCCTTTTGTGTACTCAGTGCCTCATATTCTCTTGGGCTCCTCTCTGTTCAAGTTCAGCCATTGTAACAGTTCTGCTCAAGTTTCTATCAACTTCACTGTTTATAGCACCTCAGTAAAGTGTGTGCTGCTTTTTTTTCCAGTGTGCTTGCAAGAGCTTGCTCAACACTCACACATGTACAGCCTGGATGAGAGTTAGCATTCCATGGAGCATTTCTCAATCAGTAGGGAAGAAAAATGGGACTCTTCAAAAAGGGGGCTATGGATGAGGTTGGTTGGCTGGTATCTTCTTGTATTGGGCTTCCTTTTCTTTATCCATTACGTCTGCTGTCTGGCATCACTTCTCAAGCTACCTGCACACAAGTCCTTGTCAGGTTCTGCTTTCAGATGGAGGCCAAGCTAAGATATTATCTGTTAAGTGGGGATCATAATATAAATTCCTTGTGAGTTGTTAATAACATACATATACACAAAACATAATAAAGATTAAATGAAGTATGCATATAAATATGCAGGTAAACATATACTGTTGTCCTTCATACTTCATACTGATGAGGTGCTGAAGAAATATTAATGTTTTGATAAGGCTACTACTTCTGTCATAGGCTTACATCAGTTCTGGTGTCTGATCACACATTTTGTTTGTGAAGTTACAGGCTAAGTTTTAATATAGTAATGTGATTTTTGTTTTTCAGGGCATTTCAGCATAAGGATAAAAAGCAAAATAAAACAGATTTTTTTAGATCTACTTCACCTATGATTGAGAAACTTCCAGCTTTGTATGTGGATTTTCTCCACTTTGTTCTTGATGTTTCAGAGGCAGACTTTCACCTACTTTTGCCACTGCAGGAGGTTCAGCATTTCCTTTTCTTCTCCTGCTGCATATTTGAAGACAGAGTTTTGTGCCTATTATGCAGATGTGGAAACCAAAGCTTATATGCTTTCTCAGCTTGTTGAAAGTCATGCAACTAGTGAGTATAGCCTGAAATTGAAGTGGGTCTGACTTTAGAACCCAAGTTCAAACCCATAATTCCTATATTACATTAGTTTAGTTAGAGATATTGTGGGTTCAGTTTCAGACCACCACAATGAAATAAATCAAATGAATTTTTGATCTCCCAGTGCATTTAAAAGTTACATTTAGGGGCTCCTGGGTGGCTCAGTTGGTTAGAGCTGAAGCAACTGCCTTCAGCTCAGGTCATGATCCTGGAGACCTGGGATCGAGCCCCACATCAGGCTCCCTGCTTGGCGGGAAGCCTGCTTCTCCCTCTCTCACTCTCACTGCTGTGTACCCTCTCTCACAGTGTTTCTCTCTGTCAAATAAATAAATAAAATCTTTAAAAAAAACAAAAGTTACATTTATACTATATGATACTATACTTAATGTATGCAATAGCATTATGTCTAAAAACATGTACATATCTTAATCAAGAATATTTTATTGCTAATAAATGCTGAACATCATTTGAGCTTTTGGTGAGTCAAAGTCTTTTTGTTGGTGGAGGGTCTTGCCTCAATGTTGATGACCACTGACGAATCAGGAAGGTTGCTGCTGAAGGATGGGATAGCTGTGGCAATGCCTTAAAATAAAACAACAGTGAAGTCTGCTGCATTGATTGACTCTTGCTTTCATGAACAACTTGTCCATAGTACATGATGCTGTTCAAGATCATTTTACCCACAGTAGAACTTCTTTCAAAATTGTGTTCAGTCCTCTCAAATCCTGCCTCTGCTTAATTAACTAAGTTTATATAATATTCCAAGTCCTTGTTTTCATTTCAATCATTTCACCAGGAATAAATTCCATTTCCAAAACCACTTTCATTGCTCATCCATAAGAGGTAACTTATCTATTCAAGTTTTATTATGAGATGGCAGCAATTCAGTCATATCTTCA
>PITA01024434.1:0-26288 GCA_004023965.1 Spilogale gracilis
GAGGAGCTCTTTTTTTCTGAATCTTTCCCCTGACAAAGCAGAGGAGAGGGTAGCGTTTTTGTGCAGGTCAAGATCCTTCTGCTGCTGAGGGGATGTTAGGTAAAAAGCCTGTGGTGAGATCTTTAAAGGCAAACAGGTGTGACTTCTCTATATAATCTTCCTGGAGAAAGAAACCTAGAACATAAGGGAGTGGAAGAAATGGCTGCTTCTCAGGTAAATCTTGTCTTGACTTTGCTCAGGGGCTGTGTCCTCATTTCTTACAGAAATATATAGTTAGAAGTTGTAAAAAGGGACTTCTCTACCTCTGGGGTTCTTTCTTAGGAAATTTGTTTTTTATTATAGTAAGTTCTTTAGATAATCTTTTAGGCTTTTTAAAAGGTTTTATTTATTTGACAGATAGAGGGCTCGAGAGCAAGCACAAGCAGGGGGAGCGGGGAGAGGGAGAAGCAGGCTCCCCGCCGAGCAGGGAACCTAACATGGGGCTCCATCCCAGGACCCTGGGATTATGACCTGAGCCAAAGGGAGACACTTAACTGACTGAGCCACCCAGGTGCCCCTAGATATTCCTCTTGTATATCCTGGGGCCATCTCTCCATTCTCTTGAACCAAGTTTTCTATACAGCCTGAGGAATTCCTACCATGAATTCATGGCCTGTAACTATTGAAAATATTCCCTTTGTGGGGATGTGTTGATACTCATGAGTCTTGCTGGAAATGGGTTAGGTTTTGGGACCCCAATGAAGGAGGAGAATATATAATGTTGAGATTCTGTCTGGGAGTCACATGAATTTCTGGAAGCTAGATCGAGGAAATGACCAACAAGGTGGGTATTGGGTCCCCAGAATAACTGAACATTTTGAAAAAGAAAGCCTTGCTGTCTAGCTTACCCCAAAGAAAGACTTATTATTTAAAACACATTAAAGACTATGGGATATGGGAGCTGTCACTTGAAATGTGCATAAAACTGTTTTCTCATTAAAATCCTATTATTAATTAATATTTCTTATTTTGCAGACAATATCACAGTAGTGATGAGTCCTTGTGCTTGAGGCAGCTGATACCGATTTGTCTCATGACAGCTGTTGATTTTGTTAACTTGGTTCAGGGTCCCTCTGCCAGATTCCCCCTCCCTGTAAAGTTAGTAGTGTTCCCATTAATAAGAATCTGGAAGAGATTTACTGAAATATGTGTATAAGCCATCATAATTAATTTGGCAACTCCCATCTTCTAGTCTTCTTCCTCCCTCCCTCCCTTTTTTTTTTTTTTTAAAGATTTTATTTATTTGACAGAGAGAAACACAGCCAGAGAGGGAACACAAGCAGGGGGAGTGAGAGAGGAAGAAGCAGGCTTCCCGCCGAGCAGGGAGCTGGATGTGGGACTCGATCCTGGGTTTCCAGGATCATGACTTGAGCCGAAGGCAGTCTCCCAACCAACTGAGCCACCCAGGCGCCTCCCTTCCTCCCCTTTTTAAAGATTTTACATATTTGACAGAGAGAGAGTGTGAGAGTGGGAATACAAGCAGGGGGAGTGGGAGAAGCAGCCATCCCACCAAGCAGGGAGCCCAATTCCGGGCTCGATCCTAGGACCCTGGGATCATGACCTGAGCCAAAGGGAGATGCTTAACAAATGAGCCACCCAGGCACCCCTAGTTTCTCTTTTTCGTAGTTTGTTTTGGAAAATGAAGTCCCTCATACTTGATTTGTGGAGATCCTGGCTTCTGTTAGCAGAGGTTCTAAATCTGTTTTTGGTCCTGTAAGGTTCCATTTTATTCTCGAGATGTCACACATACTTTTTTATTATTTTGCTTTTATTTTGGGGCGTCTGGGTGGCTCAGTTGTTAAGCGTCTGCCTTTGGCTCAGGTGACGATACCAGAGTTCTGGGATCGAGCCCGCATCGGGAAGCCTGCTTGTATTCCCTCTCTAGCTGTGTTTCTCTCTGTCAAATAAATAAATAAAATCTATTTTGTTTTTATTTTCAGCAAAAGGAAACAAGCATTGTATAATTTCTGTATGTTCAGTATCTTGAATTCTATAGTGTAACTCAGCACAAATGATAAATAAAATCATTCCAAGGAATTAACGAGGCATTTGTTGGTGTAAAAAAGGAAATGGTAATCACAGACCTTTACCATGAAACAAATAATACATCATATGTTAATAAAAAAAACTATTCAGGTAAACAATAAAATAATAAAAACAAAAAGTAAATGTTAAGATGAAACACCATGAACCTTCTCCTTTTCTAAGGTTATCTCTAACCATCACTCTAGATTAGTGATAATTCACTAAATGGCCTAGAATATTGTTGCCCATATCTTAAAATTAGATATCTGTTCCTTGTTTTTGATTAAGTAGTTCTTGAAAGTGGAGTTAGGGACTGAAAATTGAAAATGCCTCCTTAGTATTCTAAAGAGGCCATCAGGAAACAGCGTTTGGAGAAATAATTTTCTGTAACTTTCTGTAATGTGCTTTTTTCTCTACTGAGCATAGTAGTGGATTTGAAATGGAAGATTCTCCAGCAACAGTCATGTTTCTTTTCCTTATGAACAGGTCTTGCTGTTTCCAGCCTGATCTGGTCACCTTGTTTGGAAAAGGAAAGCACCCAAGGACATGAAGAGAAAGGAGACCACCCAGGTGAGTGGGGATGAATGAAGCAGATGACACAGGTGAGGACCAAAGGTCAGAGGAGCAAACTGCCTTAAATGTGATTTGGGAAGTTCTGCTTCAATGGAATGATTCTGACTGCTCTTTTGTTGCTTCTGCTGGCATATGAAAATCTGTACATATAGGGAGTTTCTAAGTGGAGGCCCCAGTGTGATTTATTCTGCCCTTATTTTGGGGTATAGTTGTCTTCTGGAGACAAAAATTCTGGTACAACATCAGGAATATGGGGTAGACTGACCCTCCCTTATCAAATCTTATGCAGACCAGTCCTCCCCATGGAGGCTTCCCCATTGACCAGACCCCGTGCTCTGTCCTCAGAAATGTATCTGGAAGCCTCATAGTACTTACTGTGACCTCACAGTGGAAAGTCCTGGGTTATGTCATTCAGACCCAATTGACGCTAGGCCCCATCAAGTCCTGAGTGCCAGAATCTGTGGGGTGGAACCCTGGAGATGGTAGTTGTAAAAATTACACAGGGGATTCCAATGGGAAGCCAAAGGTGAGCATGACTTTGCTAAACATTGTCAAAATTTCATATATATAAAAAAAATTTTTTTTCATGTATATAGAAATCTCTTGAGGGTCCCATTAAAAACAGTCTGGGTTCCCACACGCAGAGACTTTTGACCCCTAGGTCTGGGACAAAACCCATTAATTTGTATTTTTAACAACCATTGAGGTTGTTGTCCCCATACTTCATTTCCAGTAGCCCTCAGCTAGAGAAAGCAAAAGAGGACAGCTGAGTCCATGAGAGTCAGCATCCTTTCTCAGCACACATGCTGCGTACTCCCAGTGAAGATCACTAACAGCTTCTGGAAAGATGACCTTCTCAGCTCATTCCTTATAATTTGAGAAGACTAGTGGTGTCTGAGATAGGCTGTTTTTTTTGGGGGGGAGGAAGTGTACTCCTTTATGGAACCAGTGTTTACTGAGTATCTACTACATGCTCACAGGTATGTGCCATGCACTGTGTCCAGGATGCCATGTGGGATATCATAAATATATCATTTAAGCTAATCTTTGAAATACCCTAGGAATTGGATACTAGATGTTTATTTTTCCTAGGAAGATTTGGATACTGGATTTGCCTTCCTGGGAGTAGAGAGTCTTTCTCTTCTTTTTCATTATCAGTAATCATAAAAATAATGTTATATTTGATGACAGATAGAGATGTTAGGGTGGATGAGAGGTTCTGGGGAAATTTGATGGGTCATTCATTTGTATATATGTATTTTTGTCAATTTTTAATGTGTGGGCCTTCAGTGGACACCCCAGGTATTGGAAGACAGGATGCTGCCTGTTACGTTGGAAGCTTTTTTGTTTTAATGTAGAAAAGCAATTTATTCCATTATAAGAGCTTACATAGTTATTCATGGAGAGTAACAGGCCTGTGGGTGTAACAGGTCACCCAAAATAGAAATGGTACCAAACCTAGTGGTCAAGGACTAACTCCTTAAAAAGGTGGGGTTGGGGGGAAGGGGAGAGCTCTTATCCGGGATTAGCTTGTATTTGTTTATAAAATTATCAGTTCACTCTTCTCAACCCAACTGGACAGTCTGCCTGTGATAGAACTGTCAGGTAAAACATACATATTTACAACTTGGTGGTCTCAAGTTTGGAAGCTTTGTTTTAACAAGAAAGTTGAAGCTGACTCACCAAATTATAAGTCCTTTACTCAGAGCCTCAGAAAAGTGTGAATGCCAACTTGGGCCCCCCAGAAGGTGGACCTGCCAGGAACTCCGTTCTTTGAGCTGTTCTGAGAAGGAAGGCAGATCCGGGACTGGCAGTGAAGCTGCGGAGGACGGTTTTGTTTTCTGAGGTAATTTTCAACAAAATCTGAACTGACTGTTCTCTATTAGGCTCTGCAAGTCCAATTTTGACACAGGGATTATATGGATGCAAATTCTGGGCAAGCTGAGCTCTGTGCCCACAATGCTAGGCCTGAAGTATGAAACAGGAATCCGACATCATCAGAAGGTCCACTGGGAGACTGGATTGGTGGGCGCCTCCTGTGTTTATATTGTACAGGTGACCCTGGGTGGCCAGTCCCTGATCCCTATCTGCTTTGAGGTCCCTTGCATTGTGGGAAGTGCAGAATTCTTGTCCTTGATGGGTTCACCCATGTTCTCTGTGCATCTGTGATGTTTTGGTTTTTTTTTTAAAGATTTTATTTATTTATTTGACAGAGAGAAACACAGCCAGAGAGGGAACACAAGCATGGGGACTGAGAGAGGGAGAAGCAGGTGCCCCGCATCTGTGATATCTTGACACTAGGAAGGGAGAAATGGGAGAGGACCTCGAAAACTCTGGCTATAATAACAGCATTGGTCAAAGGGAAGCCTTGTCCGTCCATAGACTCTAGTCCTAGCGTGCCTGAACCAGGAATTCAGGTGTGTGGACTTGTTAAGATGGGATTCAAGGCTGGTGCCCTGGAGACCTGGGATGGTGAAGGGAGAACGCAGGACTGCAGGTTTGGGCTTCAGAACCAGCGCTGCCCTCCACGTGCTAGCAGTTCTCTGTGCGCATGTGCAGCACTTAGTGGCGAAACTGCGCAGGCGCTGTGGCGAGCCAGTGCCAAGAGTGAAGTCTGAGCAAGGAAGGGCAGAGTTACGTTGGTGCGTTGTGCGGCTGTGCAAAAGTGGTGGCGAGGGGCGCCTGGGTGGCTCAGTGGGTTAAAGCCTCTGCTTTCAGCTCAGGTCATGATCTCAGGGTCCTGGGATCGAGGTCCCCATCGGTCTCTCTGCTCAGCAGGGAGCCTGCTTCCTCCTCTGTCTCTCTGCCTGCCTCTCTGCCTACTTGTGATCTCTCTCTGTCAAATAAATAAATAAAATCTTAAAAAAAAAAAAAAAAAGTGGTGCCCCAGGTCTTGGGGCAGATGTGGCCCTGAGTCTTGTTTCCAGATTCCAAGGGGCAGGATGTTTAGATCAGGTGAGTGAAGTGTTCACAATGAAAGGCAGTGGTGTTAGAAGGTGAACTGATGATGTACATTCAGATTTTTAAGAATTGGCCAGTTAACCTGCCTACTCAAATGGTTAGGCATGGTCCACCTGTAGGAGGTAGCAGCAAGGTTTTTCCAGAGAGGAAAAACAAAAAGCAAAGACAATGTCTGATTTGGTATACCTTAAGCAGTTGTCTTATTTTGGAAGGCCTGGTTGACCGTAATTGTTTGTTCTTAAGTTCATTTTCTTCCATTCCCGTGCACTGACTGTGGAATCACTGGTGGTTTGCTTACAGAGGCTACCAAGGCATTAGAGCCACCGAGTCTAATGGCTTCCCTGTTTAATTTTTTGAGCCACGCAGGCGCTCCCCGATTAATCAGTTAAGCTCCGCCTTCGGCTCAGGTTGTCCTGGGATCAAGCCCCGCCTGGGCTCCCTGCCTGTTGGGGAGTTTGCTTCTCCCTCTCTGTCTCTCCCCGCAACTCATGCTCTCGCTCCCAAATAAATAAAATCTTTTTCTTTTTCTTTTTTTTTTTTTTAAGATTTTATTTATTTGACAGAGAGAAACACAGCAAGAGAGGGAACACAAGCAGGGGGAGTGAGAGAGGGGGAAGCAGGCCTCCCGCTGAGCAGGGAGCCCGATGTGGGACTCGATCCCTGGTCTCTGGGATCATGACCTGAGCCGAAGGCAGTCGCTTAACCACTGAGCCACCCAGGCATCCCGCAAATAAATAAAATCTTAAAAAAAAAAGTTATCTAATAGTGGAAACACAATTGGTAGGTTATTATACATTTTTTAAATCCATTTGCAAGGGGAGTTTACAATTGTTACCCATTGTAAGAATGCACAGTCATGATGTGCAACATTCTCCTGTCCCAGAACTACCTAGGTAAGTCACATGTATCAATCAAACATCCACATTTTATGGTGTGTATAATAGCAGGAGTCAGATAGCATTCAGCTCTGTAATTGTATAAACAAGAATGTTTCAACAAGGGTGTTATAATCACTATGGGCTATGATGCGTTTTTGTGGTGCTGTAGATCCATTGCCACTGGTGTGGAAATGCCACCTTCGTGCAGCATTGATTAAGGAAAGCAACTTGACTGTAAGTTTGATATGACAGCACTTATATAAACATTGAACAAAGTACAAAATATTTTAGTGTCTGTGTTATATTCTAAATTGCATCATAGGGGGGATCCACCTCAACCTGACAAACTGTTCTGAAGATCAAGCTGTTATTTTTTTTTTAATATTTTATTTTATTTATTTGACAGAGAGAGACCACAAGTAGGCAGAGAGGCAGGCAGAGAGAGCAGAGGAAACAGGCTCCCCGCTAAGCAGAGAGCCGGGCACGGGCCTTGATCCCAGGACCCTGAGATCATGACCTGAGCTGAAGGCAGAGGCTTTAACCCACTGAGCCACCCAGGCACCCTCAAACTGTTATTGATTGGGGGTAATGAGTGGGGATTTTTAAAATACTTTATAAGCTTATATATTTTTTTAATTTTTAGTTTACAATTAATAATATGCCCAAGTTGTTTTCTGTCACCACCATAACCACTTGCAGGTATTTAAGAGATAACAAAAATGTAATTTTTTGTTTATATGTCTGAATCTCAGTAGGTTTGGCTGGGCTTTCTGGTTAGGGCCCTATAAGGCTAAAATCAGTGTTTCATGAGGCATTGGATGTTCTCAGGGACCTCTGGATGAGCAGTCACTTCCAGGAACATTCAGGTTCTTAGTAGAATCCACTTCCTTCTCATGGTTGCCATGTGACCCCTCCATGGTCACACCTTGTGCATGGTATCCCGAAAGAAGAGAGAAAATATTGACTCTCATTGTTCACTCAAAATTTGACCTGTGGTCCTTGACTGTATACTTCATGGAAAGGATTTCTGGGTATTTTATATAAGTAAGGTTGTCTCATGGGCTAAAGTTAGAAACTGCTGACAATTGTGAATCAAGTGTAAATCAGAATTAATGCGTAGGAGAATGAATTAAGGACCTCCAGTTGCACCCCTGCAAATTCTGTCACCCCCAGCTATACCCCTCGCCCCTGTCTGTCCCTCACCGTGACCTCAGTATCTCTACCCTTCTGACCTTTAGATATCCACGAGACTTCAATCTTTTGCAAGATTGCAAATGTTCCTTCCAGTCTTCTTCATTGCTCTTCTAAGTCTGTCAGGTACATTTTAGACCTCTGTAGCAATAAATTCCTTTTCGCCTGATCTCTGAGACTTCAGCCCAAACCTCCCCTTCTGTTGCCCTCAGATCCTCCATCCCCATTCTTTCTTCCTTCTCCACTGCCATTTATCTTACCCCATTCCATGACTTCAGCCAATTTGTCGTGTCTTTTATGTCCACTGCCGTCATTTATCAGGAGTCCTTAGTTTCCTCATGACCCCCACCATTACCCCCAACCCTACACTCCCTAACTCTTTCTCATGGGCCCTTCCACCTACTGATGCCCACTATTCTCCCACCTCTGATGATCCCCCTCCACCCACATTAACTACCTGTACCCATTATGTTCCCCAGGCCTCAGTTTTTCTTCCTACCCTTTATCTCTGGTTAGAGCATTGAATATCCCCAAGCCTCCATTCACAAGCAACTGTCTCCCTTGCACCCCTGTGTTCTTTAACCCTTTCTAGGCAATAAGGCTTGCATGCCTTTTACCCAATCTTGCCTCTTAATTCCCTTTTGCCAAATAATTCCTCATCCATTATCCACTTTGTTCCCATTATTTCCTTCACCCTCTTATTCACTCAACATACATATCCCTTATATCCTTAATATCCCTGCATACACCCACCCCCAACCTTACAACCTGTCATGCACTTTAATCCTTCAGTGACACTTAATTCCCTAATGCCTTTCAGCCCTGTTGTGGATTATATAGTTGTACCTCAAAAACTATGCTCAAGTCCTAATCCACAGTACCTATAATTGTAACCATATTGGGCAAGTAGGATCTTTGCAGATGTAATTAAGTTGATATGAGGTACTACTGGTTTTAGGTTAACCTGAGTTCAATGACTGCTGTCCTAACGAGAAGAGGGAAATTTACACCCACATAAAACACTGTGATGATGAAGGCAGAGACTGAGTGATGCATCTACTAGCTGAGGAAGGTTAAGGATGGCTGACAGTCCCCAGGAGTTAGAAATAGGGAAAACTCAATTCTTGAAATAAAGTATGGCTCCATCGACAGCTTGACTTCAGGCACCTAAGAAGCCCCAGAACTGTCAGACAGTAATGTTTTGGCTTGTTTAGCTACCCAGTTGTGCTAGTTTGTTAAACCCGCCCTAGGAAAGTAACACAGGTTCTGTCCTTTCTTCCCCTGTGGCTCTATTACCCCAATCCCCCAGACTCTGTGTGCCCCATTTATCCATGTACCCTCATTCTTACCTCACCGTATCACTCCCCGTCTTCATGTCCAGCACCTCCACCTAAAGTGGCAGTGCTCCTCACTCTTTCAGTGGTGCATATTGTGAATACGGTCCTTGTGGGTCTTTGCTATGTTGGGAAGAGTGGAAAGAGCTTTTGTTTTCAGACATCCAGGGGACCGTAGTTAATCCTATTTTCCCTCATACACAAACACTTGCATCGTGTGACTGAATTTGTGAACCTGACAGTGACTGAGTTTGTGTGCTGATAAGTGTGTTTCATTATGAGTATGTTGAAAGGGAGCCTGTATGTGGTGTGTGTGTCTGCATGGGTGTTGGTGCATGGGACTGAGTGTGTGAGTGTGCAAATAACTGTGGGTGAGCATATGTGATTCTGTATTTGAATGTTTGAGTGTTAATACAGGCTTGTGTTTGCACCTGTGTGTAGATGCGGTCTCTATATGTGTCTATACAATATAGGTTGTCTCCTCTTATGGCTCTAATCTATGCCTTGGCAACTGTGGTGGCTTTGGAAAGGAGACAGGGATCCAATATGGATATGTTTCCTTGGAACTTGAAAGGATTGAAGTTACTTTTTCTTTTTCTTTTTTAAGATTTTATTTATTTACTTGACAGAGAGAAACACAGCGAGAGAGGGAACACAAGCAGGGCAAGTAAGAGAGGGAGAAGCAGGCTTCCCGATGAGCAGGGAGCCCGATGTGAGGCTTGATCCCGGGTCTCTGGGATCATGACCTGAGCTGAAGGCAGTCACCCAACCAACTGAGCCACCGAGGCGCCACCTGAAGTTACTTTTTCAATATTTCTTCAATAATCAGAAAACTAAAGCCTATTCCAAAAATGTGAGAACTATCATAGCCATTTATTGCTCTTAAACTTGGTAGAAATGACTTAATATTTTTTAAAATAGCAGAATCTGCTTTATTCTTCCTTCAGAACCTGCTTATTAAACTTTTTTTCCTGGTTTGTTTGTGGGAGAGGCTCTTTTATAACATTTGCTGTCTTCATAGATACTGTTATATTTAGAATTGCTGTTATTCCTGGGACCAATATTGTTAGATTATATCTTTCCACCAAATGTTATTAATTTCCAAACTGATTTTCATGGAGTTGTGAGGATCGGTATAAGAAATTATTGTCATTTCGGGCAGCTGGGTGGCTCAGTGGGTTAAAGCCTCTGCCTTTGGCTCAGGTCTGATCTCAGGGTCCTGGGATCGAGGCCTGCATCGGGCTCTCTGCTCAGCAGGGAGCCTGCTTCCTCCTCTCTCTCTGCCTTCTTCTTTGCCTACTTGTGATCTCTCTCTCTGTCAAATAAATAAAGAAAATCTTTAAAAAAAATGATTGTCATTTCATTTTAATTGTTTTGGTACCAAAATTCCTAATCAGGATGTTTTTCTGATTGCTTTTCTCTGTTAAAGAACTAATGGTACAGGGCGCCTGGGTGGCTCAGTGGGTTAGCGCCTCTGCCTTCAGCTCAGGTCATGATCTCAGGGTCCTGGGATCGAAGCCCGCATCAGGCTCTCTGCTCGGCAGGGAGCCTGCTTTCTCATCTCTCTCTGCCTGCTTCTTTGCCTACTTGTGATCTCTCGCTGTCAAATAAATAAATAATATCTTAAAAAAAAAAAAAAAAAGAACGAATGGTACTGTTAAGTGGTCCGAAACTGAGGAAAGAACTCAAGTTGCAGTAGAAGAATTTATCAGGGAAACCTAGAATCCGGTAAAACACACGAGCTTTTTGCCTGTCTATCATATGTCACCCCCAGTGTGGTCTACTCCCCTTTATGTGAGAGGCTTTTAGCTCTTGAAGGATGATAGAAAGGAATGGAGTTTCTGTGCAGACCCTAATGATCTGGTTAGATGTGTATGACCTCATAACAGAAACTTGTAATTGTTAGTTAGCCACCAAGAAAAATATTTTAGGAAATATTTTTGGCTCCACAGTCTTCAACCTCATTTTGTGTTTCTCCTTTCATGGCACAGGATGATATAAATATAAATATAAATATATATATAATGCATATACACATATATCCATACACATATATCCATACACATATATTCATACATATATACATATGTTCATAAATACTTACAGTAATGACATTATTATGGGAAATTAATTTTTCTGTCTACTTTCTTTAGTACTTATATTTTTAATTTATTTTTATTATGTTAGTCACCATACAGTATATCATTAGTTTTTGATGTAGTGTTGAACAATTCATTATTTGCATATATACCCAGTGCTCATTACAACATGTGCCCTCCTTAATACCCATCACTGAGCTAACACATGCCCCTACTCCTCTCTTCTCTGCAACCCTCAGAGTGTTTCCTGGAGTCCATAGTCTGCCATGGTTAGCATGGTTAATCTTCTTTTCTGATTTTTGCCCCCTTCAGTTTTCCCCTCCTTCCCTTAATGTCCTCCATGCTATTCCTTATGTTGTACATGTAAGTGAAACCATATTATAATTGTCTTTCTGTGATTGACTTGCTTCACTTAGCATAATACCCTCCAGTTCCATCCATGTCCAGGTAAATGTAGGTATTCGTCCTTGCTGATGGCTGAGTAATACTCCATTATATATATGGACTACATCATCTTTATCTTTATTTGTCTGTTGAAGGGCCTCTTGGCTCCTTCCACCATTTGGCTATTGTGGATATTGCTGCGATAAACATTGGGGTGCATGTGGCCCTTCTTTTCACTACATCTATATCTTTGGGGTAAATACCGAATAGTGCAATTGTTGGGCCATAGGGTAGCTCTATTTTGAACTTTTTGAGGAACCCCTGTATTGTTTTCCAGAGTGGCTGTACCAGCTTGCATCCCCACCAAGAGTGTAAGAGGCTTCCCCTTTCTCCACATCCCCTCCAACATTTGTTTTCTGCCTTGTTAATTTTTGCCATTCTAACTGGTGTAAGGTGGTATCTCATTGTGGTTTTGATTTGAATTTCCCTGATGGTTAATGATGTTGAACATTTTTGTGCATGTCTATTAGCCATTTGTATGTCTTCTTTGGAAAAGTGTTCATGTCTTCTGCCCATTTCTTGACTGGATTCTTTGCATTTTGGGTGTTGAGTTTGAGATGTTTTTTATAGATCTTGGATACCAGCCCTTTATGTGTAATGTCATTTGCAAATAACTTCTCCCAATCTCTGGGCTGCCTCTTACTTTTGTTGACAATTTACTTGGCTGTGCAGAAGCTTTTTACCTTGATGAAGTCCCAAAAGTTCATTTTTGCTTTTGTTTCCTTTGCCTTTGGAGACATGTCCTGAAAGAAATTACTGTGGCTGATGTCAAAGAAGTTACTGCCTATGTTCTCCTCTAGGACTTTTTTAAAAATTTTATTTATTTATTTGACAGAGATCTAGAGAGCACAAGTAGGCAGAGTGGCAGGGAGAGGGAGATGCAGACTCCCTGCTGAGCAGGAACACCCCCCCCCCCCAACGTGGGACTCAATCACAGACCCCGGGACCATGACCCAAACAAAAGGCAGATGCTTAACTGTGACTGAGCTGCCCAGGTGCCTCTCTCTTCTAGGATTTTGATGGATCCCTGTCTCCCATTAAGGTCTTTCATCCATTTAGAGTTTATCTTTGTGTATGGTGTAAGAGAATGGTCCAGCTTCATCTTTCTTCATCTTTCCAACTTTCCTAGCACTATTTATTGAAGAGACTGTCCTTTTTCCATTGGATATTTTTTCCTGACTTGTCAAAGATTAGTTGACTGTAGCATTGAGGATCCATTTCTGGGCTCTCTATTCTGTTCCATTGATCTATGCGTGTGTTTTTGTGCCAATACATGCGTTTTGGTGATCACAGCTTTGTAATATAGCATGAAATCAGGCAACATGATGCCCCAGCTTTGTTTTTCTTTTTAGCTTTTCCTTAGTGATTCAGGGTCTTTTCTGGTTCCATACAAATTTTAGGGTTGGTTGTTCCAGCTCTTTGAAAAATGCCAATGGCATTTTGGTAGGGATGGCTTTGAAAGTATAGATTGCTCTGGGCAGCATAAACATTTTAATAATGTTTATTCTTCCAATCCATGAGCATGGAATGTTTTTTCCATCTTTTTGTTTCTTTAATTTCTTTCACAAGTGTTCTGTATTTTCTAGAGTACAGATACTTTACCTCTTTGATTAGATTTATTCCTAGGTATCTTATAGTTTTGGGTGCTATTGCAAATGGAATCAATTCCCTAATTTCTCTTTCTACAGTTACACTGTTAGTGTATAGAACAACAACTAATTTCTGTGCATTGACTTTTTTATCTTGCCACATTACTGAATTGCTGTGTGTGTTCCAGTAATTTGGGTTGGAATCTTTGGGATTTTCCACATAAAGTATCATGTCATCTGTGAAGAGAGAGATTGACTTCTTGTCAGTTTGAATACCATTAATTTCTTTTGGTTGTCTGATTGCTGATGCTAGTACTTCTAATACGTTGAGCAATAGTGGCAAGAGTGAGCATCTTTGTCATGTTCCAGATCTTTAAGGGGAAGGCTTTCAGCTTTTCTGCAATGAGAATGATATTTGCTGTGGGCTTTTCATAGATGGTTTTTATGAAATTGAGCAGCATTCCCTCGATCCCTACACTCTAAAGAGTTTTAATCAGGAAAGGATGCTGTATTTTGTCAAATGCTTTCTTGGCATCAATTGAGAGGATCATATGATTCTTATCTCTTTTTTAAAGATTTTATTTCTTTATTTGACAGAAGCACAGGTAGAGAGGGAACACAGCAGGGGGAGTAGGGGAGGGGGAAGCAGGCTTCCTGCCGAGCAGGGAGCCCAATGGGGAGATCAATCCCGGGATTCTGGGATCATGACCCGAGCTGAAGGCAGATGCTTAACGACTGAGCCACCTAGGTGTCCCGGTTCTTTCTCTTATTAATATATTTGTCACATTGACTGATTTGCAAATATTGAACAATCCTTATGTCCCAGGAATAAATCCCGTCTGGTCGTGATGAATAATCCTTTTCATATAGTACTGGATCCTATTGGCTAGGATCTTCAGAATTTTTGCATCTATATTGATCATGGATATTGATCTGTAATTCTCCTTTTTTGATGGGGTCTTTGCTGGTTTGGGAACCTCATAGGATGAGTTTGGAAGTGTTCCTTATGTCTCTACTTTTCTGAAACAACTTCAGGAGAATAGGTATTATTTCTTCCTTAAATGTTTGGTAGAATTTCCCTGGGAATCCATCTGGCCCTGGACTCTTGTTTTTTGGAGGTTTTTGATCACTGCTTCAGTTTTGTTACTGGTCATTAGTGTACTCAGATAGTCAGTTTCTTCCTGTTTCAGTCTTGGTAGTTTATAGTTTTCCAGGAAGGCACCCATTTCTTCCAGGTTGCTTAATTTATTGACATATAGTTGCTGATAATTTCTAATGTTTCTATTTCCTTGGTGTTAGTTGTGATCACTCCCCTTTCATTCATAATTTTATTAATTTGGGTCTTTTTTCTTTTGGATAAGTCTGGCCAGAGGTTCCTTGATCTTGTTAATTCTTTCAAAGAACTAGCTTCTAGTTTCATTGACTCTCTCTACTGTTTTTCTGGCTTCTCTTTCATTGATCTTACTCTAATATTTATTAGTTCTCTAATCCAGCTAGGTTTAAGCTTTATTTGCTGTTCTTTCTCCAGTTCCTTTAGGTGTAAAGTTACCTTGTGCATTCAGGATTTTTCTCTTTTTTTGAGTGGGGCTTGGAAGGTAATGTATTTCCCCCTTAGAACCACCTTTGCAGTGTCTCATAGGTTTTGGACCAATGTGTTTTGATTCTCATTGATTTTCATGAATCTTTTAAGTTCTTCTTTAATTTCCTGGTTGACCCAGACATTCTTTAGCAGGATGGTCTTTAGCTTCCAAGTGTTTGAATTCCTTCCAAAATTTTTTTTTGTGGTTGAATTCCAGTTTCAAAGCACTGTGATCTGAAAATATAAAGGAATAATCTCAGTCTTTTGGTATCAATTAAGACCTGATTTGTGACCCAGTATGTGGTGTATTCTGGAGAAAATTCCATGTGTGTTCAAGAAGAATGAGTATTCTATTGTTTTAGGGTAGAATGCTTTGTATATATCTATGAGGTCCTTCTGGTCCAGTGGGTCATTCACAGTTCTTGTTTCTTTTTTGATTTTCTGCTTAGGTGATCTACTGCCGAGAGTGGAGTATTGATTCTCCTACTATTAAAGAATTACTATCAACATGATTCTTTATTTTGGTAATAGTTGCCTTATGTAGCTGGCTGCTCTCATGTTGGGAGCATAGATATTTGCAATTACTAGATCTTCTTGTTGGATAGACCCTTTAAGCATGATATAGTGTCCCTCTGTATCTCCTACTATACTCTTTAGCTTAAAATCTAATTTGCCTCATATGAGAATTGTTACTCCAGCTTTCTTTTGAGGTCCGTTGGCATGAAAAATAGTTCTCCATCCCCTCTCTTTCACTCTGGAAGTATCTTTATGTTCAAAATGAGTCTCTTGTAGACAGCATAAGGATATGTCCTGTCTTTTTATCCAATCTGCAACCCTGTGCCACTTCACGGGAGCATTTAGGCCATTCACATTGAGAGTGATTATTGAAATATACAATTTTAGTGCCATAATGTTGCCTGTGAAGTCTCTGTTTCTATAGATTGTCTCTGTAAATTTCTTGTCTATACTACACTTGAGTTATTTCTTCTTTTTATAGGACTCCCCTCCCAATATTTCTTACAGGGCTGGCTTGGTGGTCACATATTCTTTCAGTTTCTGCTGGTCCTGGAAGGTCCTTGTCTTTCTATCCATTCTGAATAACAGTCTTGCTGGATAAACTATCCTTAGCTGCATGCTCTTCTCATTTAGTACCCTGAATATGTCTTCCCAGTCCTTTTGGGCTTGCCAGGTCTCAGTGGACAGGTCTGACATTATTCTGACATTCTCCCTCTGTACTTTAGAAATCTCTTCCCCCTAACTTCTCTCAGGATTGTTTCCTTAGATCTAAGATTTGCTAGTGTATTTGTTGTATCTTGAGGCATTGATCTATTCTCATTGATCTTGGGAGGGGTTTCCCAAGAACATGCCAACAAGAGGCATGTTCTCTCTGCCTCTTGAGCATGAATGCTTGTTTCTGTCCCCAGATTCAGGAAGTTCTCAGCTATGATTTGCTCATATATCTTTTTTTTTAAAACATTTTATTTATTTATTTGACAGAAACACAGCTAGGGAGAAAACACAAGCAGAGGGAGTGAGAGAGGGAGAAGCAGGCTTCCCACCCAGCAGGGAGCCTGATGCGGGGCTCAATCCCGGGACTCCAGGATCATGGCCTGAGCCAAAGACAGACGCTTAACGACTGAGCCACCCACATGCCCCTGCTCAAATATATCTTCTGGATGTCTCTCTCTCTCCACCCTGTTAGGGATCCCAATAATTCTGACATGGAATGTTTCAAGGCATCGTTAATCTCTCTGATCTCTTGGGCTTTAACCTGTTTTCCCTGGGCCTCCTCAGTTTTCTTCTTTTCTATCATCTTACCTTTTTGCTAATTTGTTCTTCTGCCTCATTTACCCTGGCAGTCAGAGTCTGCAGTTTAGACGGCAGCATTTTTTTAATAAATATTTTTGTAGCATTTTTTAAATAAATATTTTTATTTATTTATTTATTTCACAGAGAGGGAGATCACACATAGGCAGACAGGCAGGCAGAGAGAGGGGAGGAAGCAGGCTCCCTGCTGAGCAGAGAGCCCGATATGGGCCTTGATCCCAGGACCCTGAGATCATGACCTGAGCTGAAGGCAGAGGCTTTAACCCACTGAGCCACCCAGGCTCCCTCCTTCATAACATTTTTAAGTTTGGCCTGATTAGATCTCATTTCTGCTCTTAGAGATTCTATATTGTTGCTAATATTTTTTCTCAAGCCTTAATATCGACTTCATAATTATTGTTCTGAAGTCTGTCTCTGACATCTTATAACCATATCCCCTAGGTCTGTAGCAGGGGCCATAGTCTCTGATTCTTTTCTTTGTTGGGGGTTCCTCCTCCTAGTCATTATTTTGAGGGGTCATTGAGGGAATGTACAGAATTCAAAGGATTAACCATGACCCAAGCAAGATGCACCTGTTTTGTAGGGACCCTCGGGTTATCTTACTCTTTTTCTTCCAGCCTGTCTCCTGGGGGAGAGGCCTGCCATACTGTTACTCAGGCAGCCTTGCTTGTGCAGAGTTCCCTGCCCTGTGCCCATGCTGGGCCTTGAATCAACCTCTGGGAGAGTTGCTGTGGGGTGCACAACTGGGGCGGCTGCAGTTTCCAGCAGCGCAGACAGAAATGAAGACCGTATGTCCTGGAGAGCTCAGGGAAGAGCAGACTGCAATTTCTCTGTTCTGGGACAGAGGTTTTTGTGCAGTCACTTCTGCTCTGACTTTTGCAAGAAACTCTGAAATTCGCCAGAGGACAAAAGCTAAGAAAAGCCAGTTTTCAATGAGCCCACCGCCCACCTGCATGCGGGGGGAGAAGCAGGCTCCCCACGGAGCAGGGAGCCCAATGCAGGGCTCAGTCCCAGGACCCTCAGATCATGAGCTGAGCCAAAGGCAAATTCTTAATTGACTAGCCACCCAGGTATCCCTAGAACCTACTGCAAGTTTAATTACAGACAGACTTCATTATAAACTTTATCAGTTTGAAGATCATGAGGGTGTACCCCCAATGAGTCATAAAACCATTATGGTCAGTTGATATATCACTAAATAAAGGAGAAAAATTGCCTTTTATAGATCCCTGAATTATGCCATTTGACTGAAGTCTGTGCATTTGTAAATTTCTGGTAGTCACTGCATATCTTTGAAAGATCAGCAAGCACATCTTTTTGTGTTCTCCTTGACATAATCAAATTTATATGTGGCCATTTTCACATGAGTGTAATTCAAACACCTAATGATATTTTATTGTTACCTTTATACTTCAAATGAATATTATCTTTCTAAGATGGATTGTGCAGTTACTTTTCAGCCGTTTGGCTAAGATCAAGTGTAGATGGATCGTGCAAAACCTTGTTGCTGGCCCGCCATTCTGTGGTGAGCAATTCTGAATTTGGCATCTAGCCTAACCTCAGCCTACTTACATTATTGTTCCCTGGCTCTGTTTTCTTCAGTTGCTTGAATGACCATCTCCTCTGTGCCTTTTTATTGATAGAATTATCTTGATTTCGCATGCCTTGTTAACACTGGGAAAATTTTCATTTGTCACATTGAGAGTTATAGTGCTCAAGTATTTCTTTATATTTTCAGAATGCTTTAGGATCTAATGTTTTATTAATGCATAGACTCTGAACTTTTCCATGGTAAATATTAATAAAATTTGAATTCTGCCAGTCCATAATAAACAGCATTTTCCTTTAGAATTGCTCTGACAATTTAATCATTGAGGCAAAGCTCAGTCCGCCTTGGTCAATACTTATTTTTGATGTGTTCAATAATAGAGTTTAGGACTTAATGGGAGATGAATGAATAAACATCTGAGCATCGTATAAAACAGTGTACATCTCTCTGATTATATTAGGGGATTGGTATTCTTTATCCTGTCCCTGCAGAGCCCAGATTGACTGGAGTAATGACTCACGAGAAGAAAGGGGCAGACAGTTGGGAAAAATGCTGCACCTATTTCTCTTTTCACACCTGAGTTAAATGAAACTATTACCAATAAAGTGAGTTTGTGGAATCTTGTGCATGGTACAGAGTTGTAGAGAAATACATGTTCAGCTTGGGTTTGATACCAAAATATTTTTAAACCAGAGAAAATGTTTCAAGATGCATTTGAGCCTGGAAACTGCTCTAATACTTTTTCCTAAATTCCTACTTTCAGGTTTCTCCATAATAGTCAAAAAACAGATGTTCGGGGCGCCTGGGTGGCTCAGTCGTTAAGCATCTGCCTTCAGCTCAGGTCATGATCCCGGAGTCCTGGGATCGAGCCCCACATTGGGGCTCCCTGCTCGGCAGGAAGCCTGCTTCTCCCTCTCTCCCTCCTCGTGCTGGTGTTCCTCTCTGGCTGTGTTTCTATCAAATAAATAAATAAAGTCTTTAAAAAAAATAAAAGAAAACAGATGTTTTAGGAGAGACAGAATCAATGTCTCCCTTATATGCATCCTAACCCATAATTAGAGAAAAATATTTACATTTTAGAAGCTGTCACTTACAGTTTTTGTATAGGATTACGTGATTCCGAGAGTTCTACCCTGCTCATTATTATGAGTACAGATGTATTCCAGGCATCCTCAGTAATCCTGGAAAATTAGTCTAGATAAACTGAAGAGATTGATTTAAGAACAGTAATCCTTAAGCATCTTAAAAGTCAGATTTCATTAGTACTTGGATTCAATGCCAACAAACACTGCCAGTAAGGATTATAGTAAATTACATCGAGAGCCATCAGGGGTTGGTGTAGCATCAAAAGCTTCATTTCTCTCTACCAGCTCAGCTCATGCCTCAGAAATTTTCCTCATTCCTGTGTAGCTTTTGAACTGAAGCACAGTCCACCCCAGAATTTCATTTACTCACACGATCACTTACCCAGACTGTTGACCTGCCTCTTTCCCCTATAGACTCTGTCCCTCACACCAAAACAAATACCTAATGCTTCTCTGCTTTCAGGACAGATTGTGAAGGTTTCACAGCTGTTGTGTGTGTGACAGGGAGGCAGGCAGACCCTGCAATCTGGATCTGTGATTCTATGACCTTCCCTCCCTTCAAAACTGCAAATTATTATTATTTCACCTATATTCACAATGACAGTATAGATTTGGGGATCTGGGAAACTTTATGGGGGGAAAATCCCTGTTGCTAACTAAAGACAATCCCCATCTTCTATCAGTATCTCTGAAGAGACTGTCTGTGTGGTGTTTAGGAGAAGCTCACCTTTTGTATGATCCCTGGATGCAGATAGGATCTCATATAGAGGAGGCAGGAAACTCTGAGGTTTAATTTGTGATGTCCTGCAATATAGCACTGAAGCTCATTGACTCACTGGATTCTCTGCTTTGCTGAGTTCTGCCTGAAAATGAATTCTTTACTAATTGACAGGCAGAGGGGGGAGGTACCATCTCTTAATTTACAAACAGAAATTTGGAACCTGACAACATACTTGATCAGGATATTCACTGAGATACAAGTAAAAAAGAACATGAAGCCACTAATGTGCATTAACAGGATTAGACTCAGGATGCTGAGTGGCTCAATTGGTTGGGGGTCTGCCCTTAGCTCAGGTTATGGTCCCAGGGTCCAGGGATGTGGTCCCACATCAGGCTCCTTGCTAAGAGGGGAGCCTGCTTCTCCCTCTGCCCGCTGCTCCTCCTGCTTGTGCTCTCTCTCTTTGGCAAATTAATAATTTCACTCTTTTTAGAGATTCATTGCACAACTCAATTCTAATGAATTTGAAGGTTAAATGATAAGGAATTTTTGTGGGAAGATGTGATTGAACAATATTGACCCCAATAGTGATAAGAAGTCTAAATAAAACTATCACTAGAAGAGAGAAGTATAAATAACTAAAACTAAAGGACAGTCATCAGATGGTTTCACAGGCAGAGTCTCTCCTTTAAAAAAATTTAAGGTTCTCCTTATTCAGTTCAAGAGCATTGAATAATTACCACACTCTGCTGTTGTTGTTGAATCTTCTGTCATGGGCACTCATTCCTTTTGTAAGAAATGAAGAAAAACAAAATATGAGTGCACACCAATCCTTGATACTTCCCATTAACAATTCCAAAATTTGATCCTGGTTCACTAATTATCCTTGATTTCTAAGTCAGGGGTTAGAGTCGTGATGGTGGAGAAAACACACACACATACACACACACCATGCACAGATGTAAATACTCAAGAATATGCACACATACAATCACATTCACATTCACATCCATACCTATAAACACAAGCTTCCTTTCATAAGCACTGTCTTTTTTTGGTTTTTTTTCTTTCTTTTCTTTTTTTTTTTAGATTTCCTTTATTAGGGAGAGAGGGAACACAGGGGCACGGGCACGGGCAGAGGGAGAAGCAGGCTCTCCGATGAGCAAGGAGCCTCATGCGGGGTTTGATCCCTGGACCCTGGGATCGTGACCTGAGCTGAATGCAGCCGCTTAAGGACTGAGCGACCCAAGCACCCCCCATAAGCACTGTCATGCACACATTTACTGCAAACTACTGGATTCGTTTACACAACAACACATACGGTCTCATGAGATCATAGTCACATTTGTGGGGTGTTTCAATTAGATGGGGTCCCAGCTAGGTGAGGACCACCTGTGTGGGTGGTGAAATAATTCAACCAAGGAAAAATAGAGAAGTTTATTCAATACACTGCAAGGGCGTGGTGGTCAGGACAGTCAAGGGGAGACTTTCTGTGATGAGGCAGTGGTGGGAGGTTGCAGTTACTGGGCAGGGGGAGGGAGTATAGGGAAATATGAAATTTCCCCTTTTTTGGTTACTTTACCTGCTTGCAATTGGTCATTTGGGTTCTATGGTTATTTCAGGGTGGAACACTTAATGAACCTACTTGCATTCAGCTTGTTGGTTGCCGTGGGCCTTTTGCCTTACTCAGGTTTCCACTGCCCAGCCCTGCTGCCTAAGAGTGGCCCCTACAGTGTTCATATGATCACATTACTCAGCCACATCAATGTATGTATTATGATCATATATTCATATGTGAAAGAATATTAGTGCCTACAGACCTTAGGAACACTGAAAAAATGGGACTTTTTCACCTTTTATACTCTTTCCAAATCTGCAGCAAACCCCCAGGACAGTGTTTGTGAAGTGTATCATTGTTTTTTTAGAGATTTATGTATTCATTTGGGAGAGAGAGAAAGCAGGGGCAGGGGCCAAGGGTGAGAGAGAATCCTCAAGCAGACTCCCTGCTGAGTGAGGAACCCGGCATGGGGCTGCTTTCCAGGACCCTGGGGTCATGACCTGAGCCGAAACCAAGAGTTGCATGCTTAACGAACTGAGCCACTCCAGCACCCCTGGCCTTGGTTGCTTTCAGTGGCAAATATTATGAGGATTTGCCCTCCGCATTCATGGGTTCCCTGGTATGAAAGTCTGTATTTTGCCCTTCTCTGTGCCCTCAGCTCCCTCCCCACCACACATGACAGTGTCCATTTTGCTCCCAGATTGCATTTTTGCCTTTCCTACTTTCTTCATTGTGGCCTCTTTTCTATCTTTGGTTGTGTAGTTTGTCCTGTCACATTTCATGTTGTCTCCTGGGTTACTGATGCTGATGTGAGTGTTATCTAGTTCTCCCTATGGGTCGAGGTGAGCACACCATCCGCCTACTTGGCTATCTTCCCAGTGTACCTCCTTTAACATTTCTTGTAGGGCTGATTTGGTGGTCAAAAACCCTTTCACCTTTGTTTGTCTGGGAAACTCATTGTCTCTCCTTCTATTGTAAGTGATAGCCTTGCTGGATAGAGTATTCTTGGCTGCACATTTTTTCCTTTCAGTATCTTGAATATACCAGGCCACTTTCTTCTGGCCTGCAAAGTTTATGCTGAAAAAACAGCTGATAGGACGGCCACCAGCCTTGCTGGATAGAGTATTCTTGGCTGCACATTTTTTCCTTTCAGTATCTTGAATATACCAGGCCACTTTCTTCTGGCCTGCAAAGTTTATGCTGAAAAATCAGCTGATAGGACGCCTGGGTGGCCCAGTGGGTTAAGCCTCTGCCATCGGCTCAGGTCATGATCTCAGGGTCCTCTGCTGGCAGGGAGCCTGCTTCCTCCTCTCTCTCTGCCTGCCTCTCTGCCTGTTTGTGATCTCTCTCTGTCAAATAAATAAATAAAATCTTTTTTAAAAAATCAGCTGATAGGGTGCCTGGATGGCTCAGCTGGTTAAGCAACTGCCTTCGGCTCAGGTCATGATCCCAGAGACCGGGGATCAAGTCCCACATCAGGCTTCCTGCTCGGCAGGAAGCCTGCTTCTCCCTCTCTCACTCCCCCTGCTTGTGTTCCCTCTCTGGCTGTGTTTCTCTCTGTCAAATAAATAAAATTAAAAAAACATCAGCTGATAAACTTATGAGGTTTCCCTCATACATAGCTGTTTCCTCTTGCTGCCTTTAAAGTTCTCTCTCTATCACTATTTTTGACATTTTAATAGTGTTTTGGTGTGGACCCACTTTGGGTTGATTTTGCTGGGGGATCTCTGCCTTCTCGATCTGGATTTGTTTCCTTCCCTAGATTTGGGATGTTTTCAGTATTTCTTCAAACAAATTTTCTGTCTGCTTTTCTCTCTTTTCTCTTGGAATCTCTATAATGAAAATTTATCACTACATTTGCTCATGTCACTGATTTCCCGAAGTCTACTCTCATTTGTTACTTTTTAAAGTTTTATTTATTTAAGCAATCTCCATACCCAATGTGGGTCTCAAACTCAGACCCTGAGATCAAGAGTCACATTCTCTACTGACTAAGCCAGCCAAGCACCCTTATTTTCATTTGTTATTATTTTTTTCTCTCACTGTCTCAATTTGATTGCTTTCTATTACTCTGTCCTCTAAGTTGCTGTTTCATTTTTCTGCTTCTTTTAGTTTACTATTTATACCATCTAGTGTATGGTAAATTTCATTTGTTAAATTCTTCGTTTCCGATTGGTACTTCTTAATGTTTTATCTTTTTTGTTAAGGCTATTACTGTTGTCCTCCACTCTTTTCTAAAATTCTTTTTTTAATAAAGATTTTATTTATTTATTTGACAGAGAGATCACAAGTAGGCAGAGAGAGAGGAGGAAGCAGGCTCCCTGCTGAGCAGAGAGCCCAACACAGGCCTGGATCCCAGGACCCTGAGATCATGACCTGAGCCGAAGGCAGAGGCTTAACCCACTGAGCCACCCAGGCGCCCCTCTTTTCTCAAATTCTTGAGTCTCCTTATGATCATTATTGTAAATTCTCTATCAGGCATATTACTTCCCTCCATTTTGCTTAGCTCACTCACTGTGACTTTGTCCTCTTCTTTCATTTGGGACCTATTCCTCTGTCCTCTCATTTTGTCTAATTCTCTGTGTCTTTTTCTGTGTGTTAAGAATGTCAGCTATGTCTCCTGCTCTTGAAAATAATAGTTTTATGAAAAGAGATCCTGTAGTGCTCTGCAGTGCAACGTCCCCTGTTCATCAGAACCTGGTGTTTTAGGGGTGTCTTACATGTGTTGCATGCCCCTTGCTATTGTGGCTGAGGAACTTTCCCCTTCAGTCCAGTCATCTGCAGTGGCATTCTTTGTACCTGTGGTACAAGTAGGCTTGTCTGGGACTGCATCGGGATGGAGTTGAGTCAGGGTCCATCGGGATGAGAGTTGAGTCAGGGTCCATCGGGATGGAGTTGAGTCAGGGTCCAAGCATTTGCCAGAGATGTAGGAACATCAGCCTTCTGGGTACTTTCCCTGTGTTGTCCTTTGAGAAGCTCTAATTAGTGGGTGGGACATTCAGTCCGATCAGCTGTTTGTCACCAGCCCACTGCAGGAGCCGCTGCGGGATTTGTGTGTGGTTGTTTTTTTTCCCCAGGTCAGGAGTTACTTTGGAGTGGTGCTGGTCCCTGTTCAGGCTTCTCGCACACTGGCGGGCTTGTGGCATCACTTTGGATGGGCTCCACACAAAAGCATACTGTAGGGGGAAGATCTGCCAAACAGTGGGGCAGGAGGTATGTTTTTAGCATGATTTGTGCTGGTTCTCTGGAGGAGGGTACATGCATCTGCTATGACTGAAGCAGGCCTGGCAGTAGGAGGCAGATCCACAGAAGCGTAGAGGAAATAGATGTACAGGATACGTGGTGTGAGCAAGTTAGGTAGTGTTAATTTGGCACTGGTTCCCATAGAATGGCTGTGAGTAGGGTGAGGGACGGGAGAGTGAAATACTGCCCACCAGCTCCTATGTTCCTGAAGAAGCCTCCCAGTGTCCTCTGCCTCTCCAGCTCACTCTAGAGATTAATAAGCAAATATGCCTCTGGTATGCCCCAGGCATTTTTCAAAATGCTATTTCTGTGCTTTATCTTCATGAGCTGTTGGTTGTCCTGTTTTTTTAAGTGGGGGTGACTCCATTCTTACCATCTTCCAGGATCTCCCAGAACTGAGCCACTGATTTTTAAAGTCCAGGCTTTAAGTCCTGCTGGTCATAAGAACTCATGAAATTTTGCCCCTCTAGTTTTCCAAGCCAAATGTTAAGGCGATTCATCTTTCCCATGCGGGCTCCCCTATGTGATAGTCTGTTTCTGTCCTTTCCCCATGCGTCCTTTTCTCCCATGGTTGGCCCCGTGGATCTATTTAGCTCCCTTATGTGTCTCCACCCTTCCTATCCTCTTAAGTGCGGCCTCTTCTCTCCATTAAATGTGGAGTTTTTTAGGCCAGTCTTTGCATTATTTTCTGGGTTCTTTACACTGATGTGAATTTTATCTAGTTGTGTTCATGGGAGGAAGTGAGCCTAAGGTCCTCCACGTCTGCCATCTTACCAGTCTCCAACTGTGGAATTGTTGAATCCTTATATTGTACACCTGAAACTAATAATACTGCATGATAATTATACTTCCATTAAGTATATACATATACATATATATATGAATTTATATATATAGAATATATATATAGAATATATAAATATTAGAATTTTTGTGGGTTTTTTTTTTTTTTGAGAAAGAGAGAGAGTGCACATGAGCAGGGGAGGGGACAGAGGGGGAGAGAGAGAGAAAGGGAATCTTAAGGAGGCCCCACATTCAGCCCAGAGCCCAATGTAGGACTTGATCTCACAACCCTGAGATCATGACCTGAGCCAAAATCAAGAGTTGGATTCTTAACCAACTAAGTTACCCAGGGACTCCTGCCATTGGGATCTTGATAGGGATCACACTGAATCTATAGATGGTTTTGGGTAGCATGGGATTTTAACAGTATTAATTTTTCTGCTTCCTGAACATAGAATACCTTTCCATTTATTTAAGTTATCTTCAGTTCTTCATCAGTTTCTTTTTTTTTCCTTTTTTTCTTTATTTTTTTAAGTAGGATAGGTTATTTTTAAAAATTAATTAATTAGGGGCGCCTAGGTGGCTCAGTTGGTTGGGCGACTGCCTTCGGCTCAGGTCATGATCCCGGAGACATGGGATCGAGCCCCACATCGGGCTCCCTGCTCGGCGGGAAGCCTGCTTCTCCCTCTCTGATTCCCCCTGCTTGTGTTCCCTCTCTCTCACTGTGTTTCTCTCTAGCAAATAAATAAAATCTTTAAAAAAAATAAAAATAAAAATTAATTAATTAACTAATTTATTTATTTATTTATTTGA
>PITA01024435.1:0-26263 GCA_004023965.1 Spilogale gracilis
TTTTTTTCAGTGTTCCAAGATTCATTGTTTATGCCCCACACCCAGTGCTCCATGCAATTTGTACCCTCAATACCCACCACCAGGCTCACTCACCCCCCCCCCCCTCCCTTCCCAGAGCGGCAGTTTGTTTTTGTGTCCCAAGTCTCTCATATTTCACCCCCCTCCCTGATTTACCCCAGTTAACATTTCTTTTCCTTCTCCTGCTGTCCTCCATACTACTCTTTATGCTCCCAAAGCAAGTGAAACCATATGATATTTGACTTTCTCTGTTTGGCTTATTTCACTCAGCATAATCTCCTCCAATCCCATCCATGTTGCTATAAAAGTTGGGTACTCATCCTTTCTGATGGAGGCATAATATCAGTTATTGTATATATGGACCATATCTTCTTTATCCTTTGTCTATTGAAGGGCACCTTGGCTCTTTCCACAGTTTGGCAATTGTGGCCACTGCTGCTATGAACATTGGGGTACATATGGCCCTTCTTTTCACTACATCTGTATCTTTGGGGTAAATACCCAATAGTGCAATTGCAGGGTCATAGGGTAGCTCTATTTTTAATTTTTTAAGGAATCTCCATGCTGTTTTCCAAAGCAGCTGCACCAACTTGCCTTCCCACTAACAGTGTAAGAGGGTTTCCCTTTCTCCACAGCCTCTCCAACACCTGTTGTTTCCTGTCTTGTTAATTTTGGCCATTCTGATTGATGTAAGGTGGTATCTCAATGTGGTTTTGATTTGAATTTCCCTGATAGCCAGTAATGATGAAGGTTTTTATGTGTCTATTAGCCATTTGTATATCTTCTACGGAGAAGTGCCTCTTCATATCTCCTGCCCATTTTTTGATGTGATCATCTTCTTTTTGGTTGTTGAGTTTGAGTAGTTCTTTATAGATCTTGGATACCAGCCCTTTGTCTGTAGTGTCATTTGCAAGTATCTTCTCCCATTCCGGGGTTGCCTCTTTGTTTTGTTGACTGTTTCCTTTGCTGTGCAGAGGTTTTTTATTTTGATGAAGTCCCAAAAGTTCATTTTCACTTTTGTTTCCTTTGCCTTTGGAGACGTGTCTTGAAAGAAGTTGCTGTGGCCAATGTCAAAGAGGTTACTGCCTATGTTCTCTTCTAGGATTTTGATAGACTCCCACATCACATTGAGATCTTTCATCCATTTTGAGTTTATCTTTATGTGTGGTGTAAAAGAATGGTAAAATTTCATTCTTCTATACACAGCTATCCAATTTTCCCAGCACCATTTACTGAAGAGACTGTCTTTACCCCACTGGATATTTTTTCCTGCTTTGTCGAAGATTTTTTGACCATAGTGTTGTGGGTCCATATATGGACTCTCTACTCTGTTCCATTGGTCTATGTGTCTGTTTTTGTGCCAGTACCATGCTGTCTTGGTGATGACAGCTTTGTAATAAAGCTTGAAATCAGGCGACGTGATGCCCCCAGTTTTGTTTCTCTCACCTCCTTTCCTCTGCCCTTCCTCCCATTCCCCCCACATGGATGCTCTCTCTCTCCCTAAAATAAATCAATTTAAAAGGAAAAAAGAACTTTCCTTGAACTAACACTGAAACAATTATACCCATCGGTATTTTGAAAAACACTTCCTGAGCGTTCATCAGAGTTTGAAAGCTCTGTGAAAACAGCCTTTCCATAACTCTTATCAGCTTAATAGAAACAACTGAATTCTCTAGTCTTGTTTGGGGTCCATTCATTAACCTGCTTTGCCTTGTGGCTCAGTTAGTTTTCATTTCCCTTGGGTTCCAATCCTACTATAGAGCATACTACGAAGAGGCCAGTACTTTGGGCACACACATGGATTTGCAATTTGGAAAGATAATATCTTTTATTCTGTCCTGAGGCCAGATGGAGGGACCACAAATTTAAGCAGGTTTATTCCTCTGCCTAGCCTTGGGTACCTCTTATCCACCATACACAGAAACAGCACCTGAACATCTCCTATCAAAGCACACCCTTCTTTGGGGGAAACACACCATCTCAGACATTATAATTGACATATCTCTTGGGAAGGCAATCTGACAAAAGCTATCAATATTTCAAATGCATGGTTGCTTTGATCAAGAAACTCCATTTTTCGAACTTCAACAGTTACATCTATACACTTGAGCAAAGACAGATGTCCAAAGTTACTCATTGCTCTAGTTTTTGTAATAGCAGGAAACCAGGGTGGGAGGACAGTTGATGTTCATTAAGGAATGACAAAGCAAACAAATGATTGCCTTTGAAAGGATGTCAATATATTTGGATGCAACCGGAGGTTGGGTAGACATTAAACAGTTGTGGGGGTGGCTGGTCTGTAAATCAAAGCCATCGTACCTAGACAGTGGAGTGGACAGTGGAAAGAACCTGATTCTTGTTGATATAACTGAACTGCAGAATTATTTTCAGTAGAGGTATCTTATCTTTGAACTTATTATTCTGTAAGATTATACATTTTCTTTATGATTTTAGACAGCAGAACCTGAGTTATCTATTACTTTCAGCCAAACCATCCCAAGAGAGTATCCTTTGAGAAGGAAGGGTCTGAGACATGCTCTGAGATGACATTGCTGTTTGTAAGTCAGAGAAGGTTCCATGGTTCTTTATGTACCTTTACACCATGACATCCCAGCTGCCATTCCAATAGCTTGTTTCTTTGAGAATAATCCTCTAAGTTTCCCACAGGACCATTTTCCATCAGTTTAAATGGACCCATGGAAGGAGCTGGATGAGGGGAAGCACCACATGGAGGCCTGCATTTCCCATCTCTGAGACTCAAGAGACCCAATCTGTGGTAGCAAGATCTCTAACTTAGTACTGTTTCTCTCATGGTCCTGCAGGTAACCAGAGTTTTTATTTTCAGGTTTGGAATCTGTTCCAGTTGCTTCATGAAGAAAAAGATTTATTGAAAGATAGAGTCTTCAGGATTAAGTGCTAAAAAGGAAGACCCGAGGTTGAGCTTCCAGAAACAACTCCCTCTCAAAACCTCACCACAGAACCAGCCCACCAAAAACACTGCTACCTTTGCCTCAGTTAGGAAGCTGCAGAAACTAAAATCTGCCATGGAGCCACCTGCTCCAGATCATACTACTTCCACCTCCATTTGGGTTACAAAGAGGATATTCACAGCCTGTTTCTCTACCGGCATAACTTAGTTCTTTCATAACTCAGAGTTATTTAACACTTTTTTATGTTTAATAACATACATGGAGAATATGGGACATCTCAGTGTTATAAATCAATTTCAAACCAAGATCTCAAGCAAGTGGATCAGAGCTAAATCACATTTGCCCCCTAGAAGCAAGCGAGGTTAGGAAACCAACAGCCACATTCCAGCCTTTGGAGTCCTGGGAGGCTGGAAGTGCCAGGCATTGAGTCTCTAGGGACATCCAGTCCACACTACCCACATCCTCTAAAATGGAAACAACACATCCTCACACAGGAAACTGAACATTCTTCAAACACAACTCTATCAGAATTGAAGATAAGCCCCTTCAATAAGCCTAGCAGGTCGTCTGTGCTATCACCTGGGCTACAGCTTGCCCTACACAGCATTTGAACCATCTACACAATAGGAAATCAATATTTTCCTAGAATGTCTGCCTTCAGTGTGGCAAAATATGCTTGTCATTCCCATGATCACATTTAAGGTTCTTTTCTCAGTGAAGTAAGTATTCTGCTTTGTATGGGTTCTTGTGACTAGAAGCCTAGGACTTGAGCTAATAATAAAACAATTAAAAAAAAAAAAAAAAACCCTGGGACTGGTCAGAAATACAAAGCTAGTCTCAACTCAGCACTATGGGTGCTATTTCAGAATCTTCAGTATGTGCCTGCACATACTGAATTATAGCTATTATCAGAACACTTTCAAATTAAAAAAAAAATGATATTTTCCTGCAATTATCTGGATGTTTCAGCTAAATTTTGGGGTAATTTTGGTCCAAATAATCTTCATAATTGCCCTCGTTCTCTTGTACACGTACTTCTAGACACTGCTAAAAATACACAGAAATAGAAGTAGTGCTGTTGGTGAACCCTGTTTCAGCTTCACAGAGAAGCTGGCAAAGAACATACGGGACCAAGAGGTTTGTCTTTTCTGAAATGTAGCAAAATACACAAAAATAAGAATAGCTAAAAAAATAAAAAAAGAAGAAGAAGAAGCAACCAACCTAAGAAAGGAGCAGTCTCATAATGCAACTTTAAAAATACCGTGTACATAGAGAACATTCTGGAAATTGACAATAGTTTCTACTTAACTCCTTCACAAGCAGTAGAGTGAACAAAAATGTGAAGACATAAAGTTCTGAAAAAACTGGTAACCCCAGTTTGGAGGGAAGTAGGCAGGCAATGTGAAGGAAAGGATTTGGAGAGGAAGCTTAGAATAAACTTATCAGGAGGGTCTTTAAACGGTTATTTATCTCGACCATGAGAGAGAAATAGCTATTCATACAGTAGAGCTGGGAAGAACTGCTAAGAATTGGCATTTGCTCTTCATTTTTTTTTTTTTTTTTTACGAGCTGGGAGCAGCACAGAATATAAACAGGGAAGGGACAAATGTGCTGAACTCCTAGTTTGTGTATTTTTTCATGCCTTTTCCACCTATATCCCAGAGGGGAGCAGAAGAGACAAGCATGGAGGGGAGGTAGTAAATTATCACCTAAAACAGTTTGTCTTTCAGTGAAGATGAGGCTTTGGGTTCACCTGCAATCTGTTGAACAATCTGAAATCCGAAGGCTCTTCTCGCGGGGTTAAGATATACCCTCAAGTATTTAGAACAGACCCCAGTACAGAAATTTTAACCAGGGGTGCCTGGGGGGCACAGTCAATTAAGTGTCTGACTCTTGGTGCTTGTTCAGGCCATGATCTCAGGGTTGTGAGATTGAGCCCCTCGTTGGGCTCTACGCTCAGTGGAGAGTCTGCTTCAGATTCTCTCTTCCTCTGCCCTTCCCACCTGCTTGCTCTCTCTTTCTCTCTCTCTAAAATAAATCTTTAAAAGAAAAAAAAGCAACTTTTAACCAAACAGCAGAGAAAGTCTCCAGTGAAAAATCCCCAGCTGTGATACCCATAGCCCTGGTGCCACCCTCTTCCCTGACCCTGACTCAGTCCTATCCTTACCACCCTCTCAGCAGAAAAGCATATGTAACACAAGCCATTAATCCAACAGGCCTAAGTTAGGCCTAGGAGGAGTCAAGGACAATGTGTTACACATAGAAAGATAAATAAGACTTAAATTGAGATTTCCATTATCAAAAAATAAATAACCTGAAAATAAAAAAGAACAAAATACTAAAAGTAATAGAGGAAAAATGGTAAAGAAAACCAAGAATTAGAAGCTGAGTTTACTAATTAGGAATGATTTTAACTATAAGTAGAAGAAAACCCAGCTAACAGGGACTTAAACCATGTGGACAACTACTAATTTCTTGAGGAGATATCCAGTGGTGGGCAGTCCCAAAATTGGTTTGACAGTTCACTGATTTCAGCCCTTTTGATCTTTGCATTCTGTCCCCATCAGTGTATTTGCAATATTGTTCCTCCTGGGCACAAGATGGCTGCCACAGCTCTGAGATCCACTTGTGTACACAATAGTATTCAAAGGACAAAGAGAGAGGAATCCTGGCAAAGGATATGCTTCTTTTTTTTTTTTTTTTTTTTTTTTCCAGAGGAGAAACACTTTGCTAAAAGCCCCAAGCTGATTTATCCCAGTATTTCATTGGCCAGAAACAGATCACATGTTCACCCCTAAACCAGTCACTGCCAAAGGCAAGAGAGTTACCATGATCCAGAATCTTGGCTGGAAATACTTATGTCAGAACCCAATTGAAGTCTCTTAGCAAAGAGGAAAGCAGGAATGGCACTAGGTGGGTAGGCAAAAAAAACAGCCATTTACGAAAACAAGTGAAGGGTTGGATTTGGTCCTCAAGCTGTCGTTTACAACCCCTGAGTCACCTGTGGGTCTTTTAAACTAAGACTCCAAAGTCTTTTAGCCACAAAAGAATTGATTACTACATTCAGTTACCAATTAAAAACTTCTACGAGGCAAAACAACATGTTAAGCATAGTCAGAAAAAGAATTTCAAGCCACATATAAATATTTCCAACTCTTTTCACAAAGGGATGCAATCCCTGATGCATAACACCTATAACTCCCTTTTTCTGTCTTTTTTCTCCTCCCCCATGATTCCCTTCAGCAGGTCAAAATGCTCCTTTCCCCCCACCTAGAAATACCTTTCACTTCACCTTATTTCTCTCACCAGTTACTGTCTTGTTTTTTTTTCGACTCCTCTTTTCTATGAAATTCCCAGGATGACTTGTCTTTAATCTCTTTTCTCTCTTTCTCCTTTAAACCCTACCAGTCCAAAAGTACTGTTGTCAGACCCCCATGTTGCTCAAGACAGTGGTTGATTTCAATCTGTATCTTACTTTACTTTTCAGCAGCAGTTGATACAGACACTTCCTATTTGAAGAAAGAAATTTGCTCTTGGCTTCAAGGACACAAAACATCAGGCTCTTTCTGTTTTCCTCTGCTTGTCTTGTCTCTCCATCTCAGGCTACTCTGTTCATCCCTTCTCATCTCTTAATTGCTCTGTGTTGGCTCACTGCAGGACTGGATTGGGGGTCTTCTAGTTTCTTCCTTATTCAGTCCCTTGATAATCTTATCTATTGTCACAGCATTAAATGTCAATAAAGGCAAACAACTCTTGAATTTATGACTCAAGGTTAGATCTCTCTCCTTAACTCCAGATTCATACGTAAATAACTGACATCTCCCCTTGAGGTCCAGTAGACAACAAAATCTTAAGGCATCTTCAGTGAAGCTCCCATTGCTAACCCCAAACCAACTCCAGCTGCAGTAATCTGCATTACAGTTGGAGGAAACCTCATCCTTTCAGTTGCTCAAGCCAAAAGTCTGGAATCATACTTCATCCTTTTCTCCCTCCCAGGCACATACCTGCCCTAGGGTCTTTACATCAAGTTTTCCTTGGCCTGGTGGCTCTGGCCCAGTTTTGTTTTCTTTCCTTTTGCCTTGACTTATTCCTTCATTTTCCTCAAGTCTTTGCTCAATGTCACTTTTTCAGTGAGACTTGATCTGACCACCTGTGTTAAAATAAATACATTTCATGTTTGTTCCTAGTTCCTGGTCTAGAGTTCCCAAAACCCTTGTAATTTTTTGAGTGATAAGGATGGTAGGAGTATCTTTTGTTGTAATATTTGATCTTTAACCCCAGTTCCTGACGAAAGAGCTCCCAAGACCCTTGGAATGCCTGAAGTGAGAAGAGTATCTTTTGTTTGCTGACATGCTGACTGGTGGCTCAGGGACCCTAGATAGTTTCAGGATGAGGGCTGGTCACCAGAAATCAAGGCATGATTGGAACTTGGAAATTTCAGCTCCACTCTCCTATCCTCCAAGGAGAAGAGAGGTGCTTAAGGTTGAGTTAATAATATTTGAAAGTCTAAATGGGAAGATGTCTAAAATATAATATTAAATAATAAAATTAAGGTGCTGAACAGTGTGTATGTTCCTTTTGTTTATTAAAAAAGGAAAATATAAGAACACACAATCATTTTTGCTTTTATTTGTATAAAGACAGTCAGGAAAGATGCATAAGAAATTAATAAAGATGATTACCTGGCTGAGAGACAGGAAATGGCACAAATGTTGGCCCCAAGGATTGTGAGGAAACTTGGTGGTGATGTATAGTTCACTACCTTGACTGTGGTGATGATTTCACAGAGTATATATGTAAGAATACAACCAATGGAATATGTTAAACATCTGTAGATTAGCATAATTCAATTATATCTCAATAAAATTGCTAAGAATATATATAAACATAAATAAATAAATAAACTTGATTTTGAAACAAAGGAGAGAGATGGTTCAGCAGCTAGAAGGAGATGCTTGGTTGAGTGACTGTTTTTTGCTTTTCGAGGGTTTTGGTTTTGATTTGTTTCTTTCATGGAGCAAACGCAAGCAAATTTATTAGCTATAAGTATATATGAATAAGCATAGAAAACTATAGAAAAGAGAGGAGGCAATTAATGGAGCAAAGTCTTCAGAGAAGAGATGGAATACTCAGAGCCCAAGGCCAGGAGAAGCTGTTGGCACTACAGGGAAAGGATAAGGATGTAAGGAAACACCTCTGGCACTAGGCTCCATGTTTTAGCCTCTAAAGCTGAAACCTGAGAATCAGCACTTGGTTTTGGATACCAGTGGCGTTATAGTAAGCTAAATTAATCAGATGTTCCCAGTTTTCCCCCACTCAAGAATGGTGCATCTCCTTAGAAGGAATTTCTCCCAAATTCAATGACTCCTAAAGTATAACTGTGTGTATCTGTGATACACTCTGCAAATAAGATTGTTTATTGAAAACTGGAGTGAGCTTTTCCTCTTATCAGGAAAGAGCTCTAAGTGAGAAGGTGCTTTGTTCTAACTTTACCAGACGGAAGTACACTGGGGCAAATCTGAGAACCCTGATATTTGTGTCCCTGTCCTATGTTTGTGCAATAAGGAAAGAGAATCATTCACCTAAGTGAAAGGGCTGTGATCTCAAAATTTCTAACACACACACACACACACACACAGAGGCAGAGAGAGAGAGAGAGAGAATGAAAGAAAACACCCCAGTGCAGAGCTAGCCACGCAGTAATTTATGTTTAGTTCAGTATCGTGGAAACAGCACAAAAAGTCAGTTTAACAGAATCATTTGTGATTTTAACGTTAAAATAGCTTGCACCTTAATGCTTTAATTTCCTAACGTGCTATTTTATTTAGAAAGAGTTGGACTTCTAGGAGTATTCATTCAGGTAACTTTTAAGATATAAAATCCTGATCCTGTAAAAAAATGGTTTTCTGAATCTTTCATATTCATTCAACAAGTTTAAGGTGATGCGCAAATTAATGATTTTTTTTTTACCTGTTTCATTTCAATCAGAAACCACATTCTCAATCAACGTTAATGGATGTATTTGTAATTATCCAAGGGCTAACAAATGAAAGAGAAATGCCTGTTCATTTAACTACCAGATCCAATTCTTTGGATCAAAATTTTTCGTTCGATTGTGCTTTAATGGGTGTCCAGACGGTCGAAACGCAGCTCTCCCCAGCAAAGTGAGGAAGTGGATTTACCTTGTCCCATTACTGGGGACTTTTCGGTCACCACGCTCTTTCAGTCTTGATGGAGGTGAGCTCCTAGGGTCTGGGTGAATACTTTGGTGGGCTGATCCTCTCGAAAAAGAAGCTGGGGGAAGGGGCCGAAGCCACAGAAGCCCATTCCAAGACTCTGAGGAGGGGGCCTTTTAGGAGCCACTAAACTCCAGGCCTCGGACCCGCGCCGGCGAGCAGTTTCCCGCGCAGGAAGATCTGTGCACCAAGTTGTTTCTACTCAGGATTTGTGCCCCGCGCTGCTGTCGCGCGGGTCCCGGAGATGCTCCACCAAGTAGAGGATTCATGTATCCCCTACCCTGGCGTCCCTCGAGTTGGTGGGCTCAGTGACAGGCGACACAGTAGATCTGGGCTGCTTCTGTCCCTAGCAGGACCAGACCGGGTGTGAAGGAAAGCGAGGTTTGAGTGCCACGGGAGGGCAGAGACTCGGGCTTTGGCTATGCTCGCACCTCTCCAGGACTCCCCTCCCCGGGCAGGACCTGGGATCGAGGAGTTGGAGTGTGGGTGGCACAGGAGCCGCCACTGGAGAGACTGTGCCTCCAGCCCCCTGTTCCCACCTCCGCCACTCGGGGGCGGGAATTGGCGGGGAGGGAGTCACCCGAACGTGATTGCCCGAGGCCCCTCCTGCCGCGGCGAAGGAGTGCCATAAAAGCCCTGTTGGAACCTGCTCTCCGCACCCAGTCCGCCGGTTCGCACCCCTCGGAGAGGCGCACCTGACTTCAGAGCGCTCGCTGCCTAGCCACATCCGCCCGCTCGCCCGCCACCGTGAGTGCCACGACCCACTCGGCTTGGGGCGGGAGTTGGGGAACCGCGCCGGCTTACCCTCGGGAGAGCTCTGGGGCCCCGGGAGGGTCGCGCCAGGCTTTCCAACCCCTGCGCGCCGCGCCATGTCCTCTCCTGCCCCGACGCGGGGCAGCAGCTCTTGCAGGCTAAATTCAACTTGCTCCTTCTGGTCCTTCCCGACTGCACCTCCAGCCTGCTCCCGCATTCTCCCGGCTGCGCGGTCCCTCTGGGTTATCTTTGGGAGGATTTGGAGAGACGCGACCCCCAACCCCGGGCAGGTGGCAATTTCCTCGGAGGTCCCTGCCTGGACGGAGGTTTCCCAGGCAGCGCCCCCTGAGTGAGCGATCCCCGGAGTTTGGAGCCTTTCTGCCAGCTTCCCGGATCCTTGGGATCCGAACTGGGACTAACTGCCCGGAAAACAGTTCCCTCCCCTTTCTCCCAAATTGTCACCCCGAAGGAAATCTCAGCCATAACTGTGTATCTCTTGCAGCAAGACAGACCGCAAGTACTAGAGAAGAAACTTTTACTCCGACGGGGATTTGGGGAAGAGGATTGGAAAATGGCAATTCCTAAACCCAGGGGGAGGAACTTTTGCCTCCGTTTTTAAAGCATCTAAATGGAGCTGGCGGGCTCTAGCCCCTAGCCCAGCGCCTCTGGCTGCGCGCGACTCCTGCGAGCAGAGACTTGGACCGAATTTGCGCGGACTTTTCGGGTGGGGCAGAGGGGTCAGGCAAGGGCAGATGTTGCCCTTAGTAAGTGGAGTGGTGCTCCGCTTCCTCTAAGGGACTGGGTTGAGCGAGGATTGGGGGGTCCCGAGTGGTAGCGGGGAGGGGTTGGTGGGGGAGACACAGGAGGAAGGTTCGGGGCGTGTGCCCTTTGAATCCCCACTCTTCTCCGCTGTACCTTCTGTGCCCGCAGATGCTGGGTAGCAAGCGATTGGGGCTATCCGGACTGACCCTCGCCCTGTCCATGCTTGTGTGCCTGGGCGCGCTCGCTGAGGCGTACCCCTCCAAGCCAGACAACCCGGGAGAGGACGCGCCGGCGGAGGACTTGGCCAGATACTATTCAGCGCTGCGGCACTATATCAACCTTATCACCAGGCAGAGGTGGGTGGGCTCCTTGGGACCGACTCGGGTAACGCCCTGCCCCACAACCGGAGATCCTGGGGATCTGGGAGGACAGAGATCTGTTTTGTTTATTGTTTTGTTTTGTTTTGTTTTGTTTTGTTTTGTTTTTCTAGCTTGTATCCCTGGGCAGCACACTATCAGGCACATACTCAGTTCTCAGGGAATAATTGCTTTGGGCACTGAACACTTTCCCTCTGCAACTATAATTACAAAATCGTAACCCCCAGATTTAAGTTCCTTAATCGGTGTGGCTGGCCATCTTCTTCTACTCACTCCCTGTTCTTTTTTGTTCTTAGAGCAGTTGGGAGACTGGGAACCTGGATAGGAAAGGACCCCCAACCCCCCCAAATAAACACAACACAACAAAAAAAAACTGGCCAGGAGTGCTCTGGGGAAGTGCTGTAGGGAGAAGAATGAGTTGAGTGTTAAGAAACTACAACCACCACCACCGACCAGGAAACAGCTGAGTTGCTGAAGACATTGCCATATTTTCCAAGCTGCCCAGAGCAAAATTGAATGACAGTATTTAGGAAAAGACAAATAGAGCTAGTTTGTTTTCTTCTGTACAGTGATTTTTTTTCTTTTTTCAGTCTCAGCCCTTTAGTTAAAAATCCTGGTGTTGATAGAGATTTAGCATGAAAACAACTGATCTAAAATGCAGACTTTTCCCATCTTCTAGCAGGTGAATTTTGAGAAGGAAGTGCTTACTTAGTGCTTTGTTATGGGAAACTAGTCACTCTGGGATAAACCCAGGGATTACACGGAATTTGAGAAATTGTAAATTTTATTTTAAATCCTCAGAAAGCTAAACTCAAATGCCATGTCTTCATCTAAGCATCAAATATTAAGAAAAAGAAAAAGGAAGGAAGGAAGGAAAGAAGAAAGGAAGGAAGGAATTACACCCTAACTATAATATAGGATTTAAAATTTGTTTACAAAATTGGTTCATCTTAGTTCTAAGTTCAATATCTTATTTTAATTACTGGGATCAGATGACCTTGATAAGCTAAAAAGGGTGAACTCTTTAAAAACATTAATGTTAACATGTCTAAATTATGTTTTGTAAAGTGTAATTTTTGTTTTTACCATACATTTTACTGGTTATAAGTCAGGGAGTAGTTGGGAAAGATTCAAAGTGGGGAGAATTTATATTTCTTAAATAAAATTTTTTCCATTTCATCAAAAAGGGGTATGATATACTAAAAAACTTCTGGAAAAGTCCCAATTTACACAGAATTAGAAATATATAAACTGCTGAAATTAAATAGTATTGGTTTGTGAACCTTGTAGAACCATACTTCCACTCAGTTCATTTTAATTAGCAAAAAGCAATAATGTTTTATATCCTAGTAGACTTCTCAGAAAGTTAATTGCTTCAAATTCTTGTTTATGCTATCATATAGACCAAAGAACTTGTTCAAATAAAAAATATATTAATTGTAGTTTATCTAAGAAAAGCCTTGTTGATTATTTAGTTTGTCGGTTATAACACAGTAGAACTTATTTCTGCAAAGATGATTGCTATAAAGCTTTTCCATTGTATAAAGCTTTAGCATTTCAAAATGTTTCCCTAGGCATTATTTCATTTCGTCTTCACCTCAAAGGTTTGAAGTGAGTATAATTATCTTCATTTTACAGGTCTTGAATCTAAGAACATTTTATGAAGGCTTTTCTTTTTAGGGGTGATGAAATTGGAGCAATCCCACTGGTTTCCCTCTGACATTGTCACTACCATCAGCACCTAGTGTCATCTCCATCTTAAAGGGAAGGGGCTTGAGGTTCATTCAGTTAGGTGGAAATAGGCTGATTCTGAACCAAAGATTCTTGTCTCATCTTCACATAAATTCCTTCTTAGAAACCAGCAGAGGCTTATCATCTACACCATGGTCTCCATTCCATACTTTCATTGCCTTCCCATCACATACACCCAATCCCCACATGGTTGTATTTTTTAAAAAATTATGGTGTCATTTGTGAACATGTGTTTTTATTTGGCACAACTGGTAGTCTGATAACATTATTCCCTTTTTCTACTCAGTTTTTAAGCTCTATGCTCCCGGTCCATTACTTCTGAAAGCCATACTGTTTATTCTAGAGCATAGATCTACAACATGTGGCTTTTACAGTTCCCTAGACCAGTGATTCTAACTGGTGCTGACTATATGCTCTAAACATCTTACGATGCCTAGGACAGCCCCCCACAACAAAGAATTTTCCAGCCCAAATGTCATATATAGTTCCAAAGTTGAGAAACCCAGCCCTAGGTTAGTTTTTCTCCATCCCGGTCACACACAAGAATCACCTATGGAGCTTTTAAAATATGCTAGTGCTGGGCTGCACCCTGATCCATTAAATCACAGCCTTGTGAGTAAGACCTGGGCTTTACAGAGGTTTTAAAAGCTTCCCAGCTGATACTATTGTGAAGCCAGGTTTGAGACTTTTTCCTTAAGGACTTTATCTTTGCCAGTGTAAAGCATGGTAGAGAAGAAGGATAATCCAGAACTAAGTAGAGAAGGAAGGATAGTGAACATTGTTGTCCTGGGTGCCGCTTTAGGACTACAAATCCTGCTATTCTTGGTTTAGGTTCTTTACTAATAAATTGGAGAAAATATTAGCCAGTTCTACTTACTGGGGCATGGTGAAGATAAATGAGTTGAGGGTGCTCAAGAGTTTGATGATGAATAAAATCAACTGATGAACAGAATAGATAGGTATAAGCAGCAGTCTATAGTTTGATATCAGAACTCTAGGAAATGTTGAGGAAATCTTACAAATGATGGGAATGGGGAGCAGTTTGGTTTTTTTGCTTCCTTAAGTCCCAGCAAAGGAGCAATAATAGGAAATCTTTCCAAAAAATTTAGATTTAATTGTACTTGGTAATATACCCTCTGACAGCTTTGTTCGCTATTTTACTTGGTAGCTAATCAATCCATCCAGGCTAGTTTTTAATTTGTGAACAATATGGATTCTGGTATACAGGACTTTCTGAGAAAGGGAAAAATATAACTTGGTATAGACTTGTCAGACCCCTCCACAGTGAGAGAGAGAGAGAGAGAAAGAGAGAGAGAGAGAGAAACAAAGACCTATGGAGTCACTCACTTGGAGCAAATAGCCTACACCACCCCTGTATTCACATATAGTCCTATCATATCTGGCTTCAGGAGAAAAAAGGCCAGTAAGATTCCATGGTTTTTCCATGATCCATGAGATTGCTTTATATTTATGGAGCAGACTAAAATCAAAGTAGGAAAGAAGGCTTTTAGCTTTTGGTACCCTAAATATATATGGAAAATATAGGACCAAGGTTTGTTGTTTTCTGTAAGAATGAGTGCAATTCAACAGTCATATCTTCCATTTGTGTTTTACTCTGTCACTTTCAAAACATTGTGGCTCGCATTGGATTTCTACAAAGACTCCAATTTAAGCATGAGTTATGATTTGATTTTTACAAATGAGAAAACTGAGATTTGAAGACACAGGTCTAGAATTTCTGTCTGCTGATTTTTTTCCGCCAGGACTGTTTCTAAAATATCATCTGGTCTCTTTTTTAAGGTTTAAACTGCTATATATCATCAGAACTATAGCCAATTAGCTAATTATGGAAATATTTAAAATTATGCTGTAATGTACTTTTACTTCCTGCCACTTAGTTATAAAAGTCTATCTACATGTTATCTGTAGTGTATAAAAGACAAGAATTTGACTAGGAATTTTGATTCATTCAAATATTCTGCTAAATTGTTATTTAAGCAAAATTATACATATATATAATTTGAAATTATATTTCTGATAATATCTGTTTCATACACCTAGGTTACTTGTTAACAGATGAGCAACCATGTGAGACACTATCTTCCTTTTTTTAAAAAAGATTTTTCCTTTTTATGAATATTTCAGATTTGCTTTAAGAACTTTTCTTTTTTTCTTCCCCACCCCACTTTTTTTTTAAGGTATGGAAAACGATCTAGCCCCGAGACACTGATTTCAGACCTCTTGATGAGAGAAAACACAGAAAATGTTCCCAGAACTAGGTATGAAATGCTTGTGTGGGGACATTGTTGCAGAGCTCAGGATGGCACAGGAGAGGGAAATCCCAGAGGGCTGCTTGGGGTTGGGGGTGGGAAGAAGGAGGACATTGAAATGGGTCTTCCAGACCAGGTTAGCATTTGGACGAAAATGGAGATGGGTCACAGGGCAGTGAGGACCTTTGTTTTCACATAATAATTTACAAATCTATAAGCATCTGTGAGGTATTATTTTCTACCCCAGATAATTTGGTGCTTCTTTGAAAATTTTTAGCATATGTGACTTTTACCTCAGAAAAGACTCCATATAGAATTTCTGACTGGGTTAGAATTGAGAGAACATAGAGTAAGTCCCCATCTCTACATTGAAATGACCAACAGTCCATCTTTGGCTGGGATAATCTTTAGTTTTCATATGGTATGTGGAGTGTCCCACATATGTCTCTCATGGGTCTTGCTCTAGTCTTTCTCATTTTCCATGAAGCTATAGATAAATCTTGGTGGCGGAGGGCAGCTATTGTTTACTTTTCAACATATCTTAAGCTCAATATCACATTATAATTTATTGCATTCAAGGAATGAATGTTAAGGACATAATATTCTTAGGGACTTGTCTGTGACCTTGGAGGCTTTCTAGGAGTGTGGACTTGTCTTGGGAAGAGGTGTCTACCAAGAGCTGGTGTGAAACATTGTGGATAATGAGCAATGAATGCTGCTGGAAAGCAGCCCGACCCTCCCCCATTTTCATAACCTCCTGGCTCTTCTGTCCTATCCCTCCTGCCTCTGCCCTGAACAAGATCACGGGGCACATATTTCATCCATTTCTGCTGGAGCTTGTCGGCCTTAAACCCAGAGCTTGACAATGTCAAGAACCAGGTTCCCCAGATGAGGTCACTAGAACTCTTGCTCAGGGAGCATGACTGGCATGTCACTCTTCACTGGGGTTCTCCCCAGAGAACAAGTGGGTGACCCACTGAGCCACTTACTTTCCCTCCCACCATCACTCTGTTGTCTTGTGCAATGGCCAGCCAGGGCGAGGCACAAGTCTAGGGTTGTCAGGTTTGTTTTCTCTGTAGGAAACAACAATTTGAACTGGAGTAAAACTCTGGAGGTATCAACCCAGATTTAAACAGCAAATACAAGGGAAGCAGGTGGAAAATTCATATATTTTTTTTTAAGACTTTGTTTATTTATTTGACACAGAGAAGCACAGCTAGAGAGGGAACACAAGCAGAGAGAATGAGAGAGGAAGAAGAAGGCTTCTCACCCGGAGCAGGGAGCCCGATGCAGGGCTTGATCCCAAAACCTCTAGGATCTTGACCTGAGCTGAAGGCAGATGCTTACTAACTGAGCCACCCAGGAGCCCCAAGCGTTATTTTTTATTCTAAACAATAGAAACTTTTTTTTCCCAAAGATTTTATTTATTTATTTGACAGAGAGATAAATCACAAGTAGGCAGAGAGGCAGGCAGAGAGAGAGGAGGAAGCAGGCTCCCGGCCGGCCGGCCGGGCTCTGAGAGCCCGATGTGGGCCTTGATCCTAGGACTCTGAGATCATGACCTGAGCTGAAGGTCGAGGCTTTAACCCACTGAGCCACCCAGGCGCCCAACAATAGACACTTTTAAGCTTTCATTGACATGCATGTGATGCTTAGTGTGGTAAAAATTTGAGGGTAAACCTTAAGGTACTTTGGGTAAGAAAAGGAGCTATCCAGTCTTAGCAGCCTTGCTGTTACTCTTTGTGCTGTGGCTCAAAGTCTCACAGTAGGTGCATGGAGTAGAGTTAACTGCACTCTGATGGACAGTCTTAATCATGTGCAGTTAGGAGGAGGCCAAAGTCGACAGCCTTGAAGTTGTCTGTGAATGCCTATTTTATTAAAAAGAGTTCTTTATAAAAATACCATCTTACTACATAAAAAGCCTTGCAGGAAAACAAAAGAAGCAAATTCAGAGTTGTGTAACAAGAACGTTCTTGTTACCATTTTGTGTGATTCCTGTAGTTTTGATCTTCAGAAATATTGCAGTTCTTCAGCTCCTTTGACAAATACAGAGCCTTTTAAATACTCCCTCTGAGATTTGCCTGAGCTACTCAGCTGGGTTTCTGCCTCTTCTGCCACTGTGTTCTGCTCTGATATTCCTCATGACCTCCTATTTAGGATGCCAACAGGGGCCTTTTCAACAGTTCCTGATCATCTTTTGGTTCAGAACTGAATGTCTCACTTTTAAAAGTGTCCCAGGAAGTTGGGAAGCTTCTCTCACATGCCTTCCTTCTTATGTTTGACAGGCTGGAAGATCCTTCTATGTGGTGACGGGAAATGAAACTTACTCTCCGGTCTTTGCCTATTTTTCAACCCAAGTTTCATCCTGTAAAACTAGTCTGCCGATCCTCCCAATGCATGCAGCCACTGTGCTCAACTCTGCAGTTTCCCTTTGTTGTTCTTGTATATATGTGTGTTTAAATAAAGTACCAAGCATTCAAGAGTGTTATGTTCCTCAATGAAAAATCTGTGGTTATAATAGCGAGAATTATTTTCAGGTATTCATTACATCACAATCTCCCTCTAATAGCAGGTTCAAAGTTTTTTCACCAGTATTAACGCAGTGACTGTGGAAGATATAAAGAGACACAGATATACGATGATCAAGACTCAGCTGTGTGTGTGTAACAATAAAAGGGGAAAGTTCAAGCATGCTAATTTGGAGTAATTGTCTGAACTTCCCCCCACATGCGCCAAGGCATCCTTGTTAACCATGTTAGCCTATACTATTAGCAGAAAGGATTGCTGTCTAACAAAACTTTCTGCAAGATATCCTCTCCTCTAATATAGTAGCCACTAGTCAGATGTGGCTTTTGAGCACGTGCATGTAGCAAGTGCAAATGAGGAGCTGAGGTTTAAATTTTACTGAGTTTTAATTTCAATAGCCACATGTTTCTAGCAGCTATCATATCAGACAGCTCAGATCTATACATTTGGGGGGTCATTATACTTGGAATTTGAGTCCTAAACAGAAATACACTGAGTAGGAATGACTACCTTTTCACACAACATGGGAAATGTTAATTAATTCAGCTGAAGGTTATTAAACTTTCCCCCTCCTTCATGTACCTATGGATGGGCTTAGTTTAAAATTTGTTATTAGATTCTTACACATAATTTCTTTTTAAAAAAAAAGATTTTATTTATTTGACAGAGAGAGATCACAAGTAGGCAGAGAGGCAGGCAGAGAAGAGGAAGCAGGCTCCCTGATGAGCAGAGAGCCCAATGCGGGCCTCGATCCCAGGACCCTGAGATCATGACCTGAGCTGAAGGCAGAGGCTTTAACCCACAGAGCCACCCAGGTGCCCAGATTCTTACACATAATTTCTAAGCAAAGAAAATAGGTCTCCTCCTATATGTGTACTCTAAACCACCCTATAAAAATATTTTTATGTGCTTTTTAAAAATTGTTTACAAAACCCATATACATCCCATCTTTAGGAATCTTAGAGTATATAAAATCTTCTCTGTGTATAATGAATCCTGTTTCTTCAGGCACTGAAGTCATTTTGTAATGATACTACAAAACATAGTTCCCTTCAATGAAACCGCTCTGCAATTTTCCTAAATTTATCCTTATTTTTGTTTCTTGGGCTTTGAATAAATATCCTTATCCACAGTTTTGCCTTCCGCAGTTTCGATTACCTGCCGACAACTGCTATCTGGAAGGAGACCCTTTACCTTCTGACGAATCATCCGAAGGTCATTAGTAGCCTAACTTTACATCACAGCGCCTACGTCATTCCCCTCACTTCGTCTCATCACTCATCACGTAGGCGTTTTATCATCTCACAGCTCACAAGAAGAATTAGGGTGAGTACAGCATAGTAAAATATTTTGAGAGAGGCTACATTCACATAAGTTTTATTACAGTATGTTGTTATCATTGTTCTCTTTCATTATTAGTCCTTGTTATTAATCTCTTACTGTGCCTAATTTGTAAATTAAGCTTTTTCATAAGCATGTATGTATATGAAAAAACAGTCTGTGTAGGGTTTAGTACTCTCCACAGTTTCAGGCATCCACTGGGGTTCCTGAATGTATCCTCCCCACCCTTCCACCTGAATAAGGGCCCGCGAGGATATAGGGAATGCTGCACCGATATGTAAAGTGTTTTTCTTTTAATCTTAAAATGTTGAGTAAGTCACAATTTCTTGTCACAAAACATCAGAAGTTCTTTACTAACCTAGTATATGTGGAGATTTTCTTTACTGAAGTTAACGTGATGCAAAACAAGTTGAAAGATTCATTTGGCAGCACAGGTGATCTGAATATTCATCACCAACTACAGAACTCTCAGGAGTTCTATGAGCAGAGCAAATACAAAGGACATATATAAACCCTTGAAAAATAACCTGGGAATTTCATTTTAAAATAAAAGTTAAAACCTCTTATCCTACCAAATCTAAGTGCCCCAAAGGCTAAATATTAAGTCATCCATATCTTACCTATAAATCTGGCCTTGCTCTCTCACCTCTTCACCTCATCTGACTAGAAAGAAGACAGAACCTTCACACCACATGAGCTCTGTGGTCCTGACTCCATGGCTTTCAGGCCGTCGGACCTTCAAATTTACTGATTTTTGATTTTCTGAGTTCTCACTCATGAAAGGAGGATCATAAATCCTACCCGACTTTCCACATAGGTTTATGCTAACATCAGAATTCAAGTTAAGATAATGTTACAAGTAAGTAATGGTAGATGAACGAATAAGAATGAAGTTTTTGATAATTCTTGTGTTGGATTACAACGCCCTTGCTGGAGACTGAATATTTGTATCCTTTCAGATTTTATGTTGAAATCCTAATCCCCAGAGTGATGGCATTTGGAGGTAGGGTCTTTAGGGGGAGTTGATTAGGTCCTGAGAGTGAAGCTCAGATGAATGGGATTAGTGCCCTTTTAAAAGGGACTCCAGAGAGCTCCCTTATCCCTTCCATCATGTGAGGACACAGTGAGAATATGGTTGTCTTTGAACCAGGAAGCAGGCTCTCAGCAGTACCACATCTACTGCTGCCTTGATCTTGGACTTCCCAGCCTCCAGGACTGTGAGCAATAAATTCCTGTTGTTTTTAAACCACTCATCTATGGTAATTTGCTATAGCAGCCCAAACAGACTAAGATATCCCTAATAAAAAAGAATTCACTTCAAGAACTACAATAATGGTAAACATTTATAAATTGCAAAACTACATTCCAGAAGATTCCTTAGTAATATTTTTCAGACATTTACAGCCTTCTGACCCTCCTTGCCATAGGAGTAAATGTACCAGATCACCCATGTCATTACAAATAATAACAATCCTTATTATTAAAGTTACAGTAAGAACAGTCATTAAAATGAGATGCATCTAAGCAGCATCATCATTGTCAAGTAAATCTCCAAGCATTTATTAATGTCTCTGCTGATCCAAACTCAATTCTACATTCTAAGAGGTATAAATTGTGCATAAGGTTTTTGCAGATGCCATTGTCTTTTTATTTGTCCCTTATAATACCCAAGACACACTCAGATGATTATTCCCCTGTTTTCATAGAAGAGGAAACTGAGGCCTACGGAAAGGAAGTGACTTTCCCCACCTACTTCAGGGTAGGGAGACCAGATAGCAGTTCCTCTATTTGCAAACTTTGCCCTCCTGATGATGTGTCATGGAAGAAGTCAGTCAACTCCCAGGTCTTACATAGCCTAGTTCAGAACATAACTTTAGCACGCTTAAAACAACTGGAGAATAGCAAAGTACTAAATTCTGCAAAAGGAATTTGGAAAAGAAAATGAGTATGGGCAGAATTAGCTGGAAAAGGCTTAATGGAGAATGAGGATGTTGAGCTGGGTGAACATAGAGGTGGGTTAGCCCGAGCTTGTGTAGGGACTGGTAGGGGACTACCTGACAGGAGCAGAGGCAGAGTGGCCAGGAGTTGGGTCGGTCAGGTAGGTCCAGGAATGGCCAAACTCATTCATTCATTCATCCACTCAACAATATTTGAGTACCTACTATGTATCAGACATTGTACTAAGCACTGGGGATATAAAGGTCAATAGTAGTTTTTCAAGGCATTTACCATCTAATGAGGGAGGCAGATATTTACAGTGTGTAATTGGAAGTGCAAAGACAGGAATGTTAGAAGTTTCGGATAAAGTTATGTGCTAGAACCTACCCACTATGCTTCCCTTTGCATTTTTCTGATAAAGGACTGTAGATATAAGAATCAATTGCTGAGGTGCCTGGGTGGCTTAGTCGTTGAGTGTCTGCCTTCGGCTCGGGTCATGATCCCAGGGTCCTGGGATCGAGCCCCACATCAGGCTCCCTGCTCCTTCTCCCACTCCCCTGTGCTTGTATCTCTCTCTGTCAAATAAGTAAATAAAATATTTTTTTAAAAAGAATCAACTGCCAAAATGGGAGTAAAGTGACGATGGGCAAGTATCCAATGAGCCCAAATGCAGGGTTGTCCTAACCTGAATCAGGGCACCTGGCTGAGGCCTGAGCTTCTAAAACAGCCCTGGACCCTGTCAGCATCTCAGCATCCTGGTGCAGCATGACAGGAATAGTGAGGTCTGTGGGGCAGACACTTGGATCCACTCAGCCAAACAGATGCATACACAAGAAGACCCAGCCTGCCACATCTGGCAGTAGATGGAGGAAGGGGCATCAGTAAATGCAAGTTACTTCAGACACAGTGTCGTTGCCCACAGTGCACTCTGGTTAATGAATCCACCAGATTCCACCAAGCAAAGGGGCATAGGGATGAGAATAGAGGAAGGGGCCCTTCACAGCTGTTTTTCCCCATTTCAGGGGCAGAGATATTGTCTCCCTCTCTAACAAGAAGTGGGCAGAAGGTGTTACAGGAGCTGGGAAGGGTTCCTGTCCAAGGCTGGGCAGGCCTGGGTGAAAGCAGGCCAAATTTCCTGCAGCTGCTAGTGCTCGAGCTGAGGTTGGAAGCAGGAGTACCGGCTGCCGGATGAGGAATGCGAGATAAGCAGGTATGAGAGAACAATATACACTTTGAGTGCTTTTTAATTAGTCTTGATGCCTATACTTTGAATTTCACCAGATGCTAGGCCTGGACCTCTGAGTTACTGTTCTGAAGGGAAGATCCTATGTGGGATGAAAGCAAGTCCCATCTCTAGCTTTCTCTTTCCAGCATTGCTCCCTTCCTCCCCACCCCCAGTCCCACCTGCTTTTCCATAGACTGGCTCCAGGGGCACAGTGGCACCTTTAATAATATTCTTCATTCAGCCAAATCAGAACTGGACTTCTCAGACTGAGATGTCTTAACTATGATCTTACGGACAAATATGTAAATTCAGAGAATAAATATTGTAGTGTTGGCTCTACTCCCTAATTCAGGAAGGAAAGGACTCACTACTTCTTTTGCAACATTTTGACTTTCCCAGTATCTACTAGCCTCTTCCTCCTGTCTAGGTAAAGGGTTAGGATGGAGGAGCAGATATAATAGGCAGGAAAATTCAGCACTGGATTGGGACTTGTATACTACAGTATGATGCTTTCTGCCATGTAAAGATGCCTGATGCACTGTTCAGAGCTAGGCCCACATGCAGACTCAGTGGCCTTGCTGATGACAGGAAAGCAAATGTGATGGCAGTTCATTGGGCCCTCTTTCTTTCCAATACATATGCATTATGTTTATATAGTTACTTATTACTCTGAGGCTCAGAAAATATTTTTTTCTCCTCCTTGAAGAACATTGGAATCAGTTACAAAGCTCAGAACTAAATAAATACCTTATCTATCACCATAAAAAAGGAAAACAGCCTTTTGAATGAGATGGTTCTGTGGAATATTCTTTTCTTGTGGTTCATGGGTAGAAGGATTATGATACTGGCACAACTAAATGATTGCCTTTTCTTCTGCCTATTAGAAAAATTAGTACAGTGTGAAATCACACAGATCTTTCCCTTCTTTTAAAAATTGGAGCACAATAACATATAATTAATCGTGTGTCATCTGGGCTCATAATTTAGTGTGCTAAATAATAGCTATCAACTTAAACTTGTTCTGATGCTGCAGGATTGAAATGCTTTGCAGTTGTGGGACTGGGGTGATTGTGTGTGATGGTACTTATCTTATTGCCTGACGCATAGTAAATGCTCAGTGAAAGCCAGTTCTGTCTGGAGTTGAGAGTGATGCTTGGGAGCAATCCCAGAGGAGCCACAGCAAATGCATTGTTTGGTGAACAACCTCAAAGGGTTCCTTGTGATCCTTTCAGGGCGTACCATTTAGAGCAGGGCCTTGACAAAAGCACAGGAGTTTATTTAAACATAGCTTCCTGCGCCCCTAAAGGTATTATTTGAATAGACTCATCTTTCCTGACATCTCAGAAACTTGATTCACCTTGGATTACCTTGATTGTCAAGTTCATAAAGAACTTTTTTTTCAGCCTTAGATATTGTCGTGCCAAAACTCTCTGAAATACCTTGTGGATCATGAATAATTTTTCCCTGGCTTTGAGCTAATGGTAACTTTGGAGCTTTTACAAATTATTACCACTTACATTGCTAATGCATCAAAAGATTATTAGTATGTCATATTAGCAGATTATGTGTATTATTAACTCTATTGTAGGGTGCATCCCACAACTGTTTTTGTCTTTAGGCAACTTTGATATTTAAACTTACAAAGGATTAGGAGATTTTTTAAAAATTTTTTTCTATAAGACACAGATTCCTTTAATTCCCAATCTATACCTGATTTCAGGATTCTTTGTTTTCCCAAAAGTTAATTGAATATGATATTTGATTTTCTCAGTGCATTTCCTTGAATTTTGACTTTACTCATTGATTTGGCTGCTAGCGTATTGTATTATGAGGCAATTTAAAGTTGAAATGAGAGACTTTGAGTAGAATATAAAAATCATATTTTACCCTTTTTTTCTAAGTAACACCTTACTGTTGGGGTGTTATCTACTGAAGGGAACAGCATCATTGAAATAACTTTTCAATGAAAGTTTGCCTAGGGGTGCCTGGGTGGCTCAGTTGGTTAAGCAACTGCCTTCGGCTCAGGTCGTGATCCCGGACACCCGGGATCGGGTCCCACATCGGACTCCCTGCTCAGCAGGAAGCCTGCTTCTCCCTCTCACTCCCCCTGCTTGTGTTCCCTCTCTCGCTGTGTTTCTGTCAAATAAATAAAATCTTAAAAGAAAAAAAAAAAAAGAAAGTTTGCCTAGAAAAATTTGGATTTTATTTATTCTGATTCCTACATTTTTTCTATCAATGCCAGTTCTTTACAAATCATAGCAACCTACTAAATTAACTGGTCTATAGATTTTAATGCAAGCATAAGCAATGTTGGAAGAACATACTTAAAATAGTCATTCCTTCTAACAGACTGAATTATCGACCAAGTCAAAACAGAGCCAGCTGATCTCTGATGAGTTTCTAGAATCCCAAGGATGTTATCAATTCCAAAACATTCACTGAACAGTCCCTCTGTGATAGGCACTCTGCTCCATTCTAAGAGTGATATAAAGAAGAGTGGGATCATTTCTTTGCTCTTAAAGACCTAACAATTTATGAAGGAGACAGACACATGCTTAAGTGACTCTAATACAAGGCAGATCACGATTGAGGTTTAAATAGGACCAGAAAGTAATTGCTATGGGAGAAGAGGGAAGGCTGAACTCATTTCCACTAGAATGTGCAGGGAGTGGGAGTGTCATTTGAAGTGGACTTGGTAAATGGCAGTTATTCAATAGGCTGCTCTTTTGTAGATCTCGAGGTCATTATTAGCTATGTTATATTCCTAGAAGAAAGTCAGTGTAGGTGCTTAAGTGAGCTCCAAGTAGAATTCTGAGGTGGCTGTCTGGAGACGTAGTGAATGGCCATCCATCTCAAACTGAGAGCATTGATTGTCATCTCACATTGACATCGATTGTCTGAGTTGATACAAATGGGAGGTAGGATGAGAGTATAAAGACCAAAGAGGGGATAAGGTGGCATCTGATCCTCCCTTAATGCCACTACCTTCACCCTGAAAATGAGGGACCCATCTTGGGTAGCAATGTGAGAAGAATAAGTACACAAAGCTAAAAGCACCATGTTTTCGGAAGAAGTGATATTCTTAGCATTGAACAGGCTGCATTGGGCTCCAAGTGAAAAAGTATAACAGAGAGGAAGCATTTCTTTTGTCTCCCACACATGGACCCTGCAGTGGTTTCATCATCTGAGGCCTCAGGTGACTATCAGAGATCAAGTGCTGTGTCCACTAATAGGAGAAACAGGAGAAACTGGCTGTCGGCAGAGCAGGGTCCTCATGAATGGTTCAGGCAACTGTGACTGATGCAGGCAGATTATTTTTAGGCTGCTGGCCTGGTACGGTAACCAAAAATTCTGGTCTCCCCCGGACTTCCCCAGGTTTAGCCCTAAAAGTCCTATATTCTGAAAGGCCCTTTGGTCCCAGGACAGCCAGGACAGTCAGTCACCCCACTTGGGAAACAATTAACCATTTGTGGTCTTGTTTTAATAGAAAATATGCTCCAAGTGCTGACCTACCTACAAGTGAGCATCTAAACCCACCATCAGCATTTACACACTTGCATGTAACTATTTACCTGTATGCTATTTTCCTAATTAACCTTATAGAACACAAGTCTCTTTAGATAATTGTAAAGTGTGATTTTACAGTATTCCCATGATAGAAAAACATCAACTGTGAGGACATTAAGAAAAGTCTTGTAATTTCTAGATGAGCCACTTTCATATTCTAACATTATAAATATATTGGTTCTGTGAATGCATAAATATTTAATTTCATGGGTAATTAACTCTTTATAAGAAAAATGATTTCAACTTGAAATCCTAAATAGCAATTTGCCTTCTGAAGTTATGTTTTTCAGGTTTTGCTTTTTGTGATAAGAAATAGGGTATGAAGGAGCTAGCATTTGTTGAGAAGCTAGCAGAAACTGGCCCTCTAATTCCTTTAATTATTCTAATCCTCATACAAACCATGAGAGGCAAGTATGGCTGGCCACATTTTACAAATAAGGAGGCACCAAAAGGTGAAATGAAATAAAGCAACAAAGCTGGCAAGCAGTGGCTGGAACTCCAGCTCAGGCCTGTTTGGCTACCTATGGGGATTTAAAATAATCTCTCTGTCAGTAGAATTGTCAATTGA